>JARQOC010000001.1:480578182-480627819 GCA_033576535.1 Allobates femoralis | reverse complement strand
GGATAAGAGTTATTTGTCACGTGACGCCACCTGTAGTACCTGGTGATGGGTCACCAGCACCGCCACAGTCCGCCGGAGGGCGATGGTATCGCGGCAAGGATGGCAAAGCTCCCTACAGGCGGAGCTGGTCCTCCAGGGCAGCATTTCTGTAAGCAAACAGGATGTATTTTGTAGCACAAAGACACGGAGGCAAAGTCACTCTCCCGGGTACTTTACTGTAAACAGTCATCAGCATACAAATTCACAGTTCAGCAAAAGTTGTTAAAGAAACAGGTAGCTCTACGGGTGGCTGCATGTGGATGCCAGGTGGTATGGTGGTACCCGTGGTGTACCTTAGTTGACGAACTCGTGTCCTTTCTTCCCCACCTAGGATGAGTCTATACCCAATGGCTCCTTGAAGGTCGACTTGGGGATACCCTCCCTCGTGGTGAGGAAGCAGGCAAACCACTCCATCTGGCAGGGTGCCGCAGCCAGTGAACAGACCGTAGCAGCCGGTTGACAACTTCAGAGGTAGACTCTGGCCGTTTCCTTGGGTCCGACATTCCTGTGGTGGACTGGGGAATTTCCTGGAGTATGGGCGCTCCACGCTGGGGTTCCCCCTTTCTCTCTCGGGCCCAGATTTACGTGTAAGGCACCCTCTCTCAGGATCCCCTCAGGATCCCCTTTCATCTTCCCTCCGGGTAAGCTGTCCGGGTAAACCTTCCGCCTCCCTCCACACTCCTCCTCCACCTCCTCTCCAACTCCTACTACTCTTTGACTCCCTCTAGAGGTGACTATATCTCCCTCCCAGGAGTAATCTCCCACCACTACTCTAGTGTGGGAGTGCAGGAATGGGTCCCACCCACCAGCCTAGCATCCACCTGCAGTTGGGGAAGATTACACATCTTTTACGAGTGCAATACCCTACTGTGACACCTGACCATGTGGGGCACCACAATTGCTCCAGAGCTCGTCGCTGTTGCCACAGTCGCTGCAACATGTGCAGAGGAATTCCATCGTGTCGGCAGATTGCATTTCAGGTGGTGAACCGGCAGGCCGAATGACTTCTGTAGCAATGCAATTCGTTGAGCTGTGGGATACTAACGGCGGAAGTGAGCACACAGCGACCGTGCTCTCTGCAGAAGCACATCTAGGCTTGGATAGTGGGCTAGAAATTGCTGGACGACCAGGTTCAAGATATGAGCCATACAAGGCACATGTGTCACTTGCCCTGGCGAAGGGCTGCACCCAGGTTTGCAGCATTGTCACACGCGGCCTTCCCTGGCTGCAGGTTCAGTGGAGACAATCATTGATTAAACTAGGTCTCCAGAGCTGACCACAACTTTTCAGCTGTGTGACTTACATTTCCCAGACATTTTAATGTTACACCGCCTGATGGCATTGAGCCCTGCTGCCATAATAATAATGAGGTGTGTTGGATTCCTTCTACGCAGTTTGAACGCGGGTCACATTACCAGACAGGCTTTGGGCACAGGTAGATGACCTAGAAGAGGTGGAAGGAGGCAGAAGCAGTGGAGGAACTTCTAGATACAAGGTTTGACACACAACCAGTAGGGATGGAAAGACTTGTACAGCACCCTCCTTCTCCTGCTGTCACCATAGTCACCCTGTGCCCAGTCAGCGACATGTAACGCCCCTATCCATGCTTACTCATCAAGGTGTCTGTGGTGAAATGCACTATGTCACACCCAGAGTTTCTCAAGGAAGTGGTGATGTTGTGTGCAACATGCTGTTGTAGCGCAGGCACAGTTTTCTTCGAGAAGTAGTGGTGACTGGGCATCTGGTTCTGGGGCACAGCAACGGAAAATCCTATGTATCCACCAGCCAGAAAGGCAGCATTTCCGTACCCAACAGCTTGCAGATGGTGAAATTCAACCTCTTAGCTTTGGCATGGGTAGGAGGAAATAATCTTTTTACTTGTCCGTATCTGAGGGTCCGAGGGCTGGTTGCTGTGTTGAGACAGGGTAAGTAGGGTGTCCCAGACAAACTGCTGGTCTGTGAGGGAGGTGCAGGCAGACATATTATGTCACATTCATAAAAAGGTAATGCTCTCGATGTCTGACAGCGCTCAACACCAGCAGGTGTTTCCACTTTTAAAACAGCTGATGACCTGTCAATCACACTGGCTGTTGTGGGTAAAGAGTTGGAAGTTCTGCATCCAAAAGCTTGTGTGACAGCTGTCCCCACAGTCACAGAGATGAAAAAGCCATAGATGCACTTGATGGGCAGACTGTGGTTAGCCAGTCCCGCTAGGTCACATTGCAGCACAGTGAGCTTTTCACTGTGACTTATGCTTCATGTCCATGTGAAGGTTCATGCTTAAAGTACTCAAAGTATTGATTTTTTTGGCCTCTACTCAGATTTTGTTTATAAATTTTGCAGATAACATGAGTTGGGTCATCCTTTGTGAACTGAAAAAAGGCCCAGGCTAGGCAAGGGTTAGCGCCCATGCGACCTGCAGAGCCGTCATGGCTTCTACACAGAGGCAGAGCTGTGGCTGAAGATGCAGTTGTTTACGTGCTTCCAGGACTCCGTCTCTGTCCAGGAAGCTGCAACCTAACCTTGTCACTAGCATCCTCCTCCACCTCCTCTGCTGAGCTCATCAACTGCCTGTCTGTGGGTTGACAGCAAGTGGGATCTCCAACCTTATCATCACCCTGTGTGTCCTCACACACACAAGTCATCCTCAGAGCCAACCTCTTCCTGCCCTGAGCGCAAAATTAAGTTGTCGTTCCAATCAGGTATCTGAGTCTCATCACAATCTTTACTTATTGTCTCTATATTATGCTCCGACTAGGGATGAGTGAGTACCGTAATACTCGCACTCGCTATACTCGAACCGAGTAGTTTTTAATACTCGCTCCGCCCACACACATCCGGCTATAAAAGATCTTTCCAGGACAGGGCGGGGGGTGTGTTTTTTTCATTTTTTCACAGCATCAAACACCTTGCAGTGCTCCCCAGAGAGCCTAAAATTGAATCTGCTCACCCTGAGTGCCAGCTCCCATTGTTTACTGAATGGAGCTTTCAATTTATGTCAGATCGATAATGATCGACAAATCACTCACGAGCACCAGCGATACTCGTCGAGTAACGAGTATTGCAAATACCATACTACTCGTGCGAGTAGCGATAGTAACGAGTCTACTCGCTCATTCCTAGCCCAGACCCTTCTTCATCTGGGCCTGGATTCGACTCAAAAAGATTTTGGGCATTGGTGCATATCATTTCCTCGTCTTGACTCCTAGCTACCTAGTCAAACAGTGGTGGTACCCTAAATAGGTTTTGGTAAGTAGGTTTGGGCAAATGCAATACAAAAGTCTTTTCTGCGCTGTGTGGCGGTAGATTTCAACACAACGCAGGACCACAGCTACCAAACACTGCTACTAGCCAAAAAAGATTTGCTTGGCTAGATGCTAGATGCAGTAAAAAAAAGGCTAGTAAACACAGGAGGTGTAGCTTTCTTCACAACAGTGCTAAACCAGTTCCTGGCACACACTGCTAGTAGCAAAAAATGATTTGCTTGGCTAGATGCAGTAAAAAAGTACTAGTAAACAAAGGAGGTGTAGCTTTCTTCACAACAGTGCTACACCAGTGCCTGGCACACACTGCTAGTAGCCAAAAATGATTTGCTTGGCTAGATGCAGTAAAAAAAATGCTAGTAAACACAGGAGGTGTAGCTTTCTTCACAACAGTGCTACACCAGTGCCTGGCACACACTGATACTAGCCAAAAAGGATTTACTTGGCTAGATTTGGCCAGATGCTGTAAAAAACGCTTGTGCAGCACTGGAACAGACTTGCCTGGCACACAGTGCTTTTCAGCCCTAAAAAGGGTTGTTCTTGGAAGTAGTCCCTAAACTTACTCTCTATGTAACTTGGAATGGAATCACTATCTTTCTTTCTATGTAGCGCACACATCAGCAGTGGCGTCTGACACTGAGCTCAAACACTGATAAAATGTCGAGGAGGGAAAATAGCTGGTTCTTATATGGCAAGGACATGTAACCTACCCAGCCAATGACACAAGCCCTTGTGTGCAAAAAGTGCACTTTGCTCTATGCGTGCGGATAGGCTGACAGACCGGATCACCCACAGTAAGCGCGGGAAGGAAAAAAAAATGGAGATCTGCATTATTTGACCACAGACCTCTCCCCATCCCCCCCTCCTGCCCACTATTCCTAGACACTGAAACTCACAATAATTTTGAATAAAAACATTACTGTGAAAAGTCAGTAACGCTTTTGGTCAACAAACCATTATAGAATATAACCTCAAATTACCGAATTTTTAGCAAATCGTTCGCATTCGTCGAATGACTCGAACATAGCCCAAAACAGGTCAAATGTGAAATTGGAGAACATGTTCGATCGAACATCGCTCATCTCTAGTAATTACAATTAAATGTGGGATTAATACTATGGAGAAGGGCTCTGTGGGATTATACTACAGGAAGTGTGCTCTATGTGTGATTAATTATACTATGGGAGGAGGGCTCTATGTGTGATTATACTATGGGACGGAGACTCTATGTGTTATAATACTATAGAAGGGGGGCTCTGTGCATGATTATGCTATGGTAGGGGGGCTTTGTGTGTGATTATACTATGGGAGCGGGGCTCTGTGTGTGTGGTAATACTATGAGACTGGGCTCTGTGTATGATTAGTCTATGGGAGGGGGCTCTGTATGTGATTATACTATGAGAGTGGGGCTCTGTGTGTGGTAATACTATGGGAGGGGGGCTCTGTATATGATTTGCAATGGAGGGGGTCTGTGTGTGTGATTATACTGTTGGAGTGAAGCTCTCTGTGTGATAATCCTATGGGAGGGGGCTCTATGTGTAATTATACTATGAGAGGGGTGTTCTATGTGTGATTACACTATGGGAGGGGGGGCGCTATGTGTCTGTGCCTTGTCTCCGGAGGGCTGTCTCATTGAAAACACATGAGCACAAGCTGAATATCTTGTGTATGGGAGAGTCAGCTGAGATGGCGGTCAGTCAAACAATTTGCCGAATTTGGCTGACAGCCATCTATTATGTTTGGCCTGCTTAAGGATAGGTAAGACAATGCATGAGCCAGTGCATTGTGCTTGCACGTAAAATTGCCAGCCAGCCCATGCATATCGAGCACGGCAACGTTTGGTAAAAATTGGATAACAAATTGTCCTATTTTCTCCTATGACCCCTGTGAGTGAATTAAAATCTGAGCTTAAAGTAAAACCCAAAGTTTTTTGTTTTCTCAGCCTAATCTTATAACATTCTGTGATGTAGCTTGTGGGTAAAATAAAGGGTCATAGTACCCATAGATGAACCCCTTATGGGGTGTTGTTTGCAAAATTATTTCACTTGTGGGTGTTTCATCATTTTGGACACCTCAGGGGCTCTGTAAATGCAACACGCTGTCCAAATTTGCATTCCAAAAATTAAATAGCGCTCTTTGCTTTCAGAGTTTTGCCATGTGTCCAAACATTCATTTTCTGACCACAAATTGGGTATTACTGTGTTCGGGAGAAATTGCAAAACACATTATGGGTTTATTTTCGCTATTAGCCCATGAGTAAATTAGAAATTAGAAATTTGGTGCTTAAACAGTATTTTAGTGGTAGAAATGTAAGATTTTTTTTCACACCTAAATATTATTAAGTTATGCAAGTCACATGTAGGTAAAAAATGCTCAGTGTACCCCTTGAGGGGTATAGTTTCCAAAATGCAGTCATTTGTAGTATTATGGGGTGTTTCGGCTGTTTTGGCATGTCAGGGATTCTACAAATGCGACATCGCATTTACAATCTATTCCAGACAAATTTACGCTCCAAAAATCCAAAAATCAAATAACCCTTTTAACATTCTGAGCCCAGCCATGTGCCCAAAAAGCAGTTTTTTTTAAACCATGAATTTTTTTATTGAGAAAGATCAATTGCAATAATAGTAAAGTAGCAGTGACTGCAATGCTAATATAAACAATTAAAGGGTATTATGAAACAGTAGGCGTACACGAAAGGAAAATGTGGCTGGGTCACGTCGAGAGAGCAAGGGGGGAGAAGGTTAAGATTAAAGGAAGGGAAAGAGCCCAGGTTGTAATGATAAAATTAGATACATTTCAAATTAAACAGTCTCAAAGAAAATTATTATATCGGCAACGCAAATTCTGACGACGCCCACAAGTCCCAAAGGTTGCCAATACTTTCTCGTTGTTTGAGAGAAGACGAGAGATACCATTCGTGATGATAGTATGAGTTAATTCTGGCAATTAGTTCCAGCAGTTTTTGATCACATATTGGGTATCATTCCATTTGGGAGATATTGCAGAACAAATTATGGAGTCCAATTTCTCCTGGTATGAAAATTACAAGAATAGGGGAAAAAAATTTTAGCAGAAAAAAAAAATAATTTTTTGCTTTCACATCTTCATTTTAAAAAGCTCTGGAAGTACCTACCAGATCAACATTGCTCAACACAACCATAGAAAAATTCCTTGATGGGTCTAGTTTACAAAATGGTGTAATTTGTAGGGGGTGTTTATGGTTTTTTGATACCCCAGATTCCCTGCAAATGAGGCATTGTATATGAAATCTATTCCAGTTAAATTTATCTTACAAATACCAAATGTCGCATCATGCCTTCTGAGCCCTACTGAGTATCCAACAAAACTTTTTACTACATATGGCGTATCACCATTCACTACATTCAGAAGAAAGTGGGTAACAAGTTTTGGGGTTCATTTTTGTGGCACCTCATTCAAAAGTGAAAAAAAGGGGGACAATGCAACATTTTCTTAAAAAAAAATAAAAGAAAATAATTGTCACGTTTGTCTCCCGTGCCTAGAGACTTGTTAAAAGTTTGAGTCCAGGTTAATTTCTTTTGCCACACTATGGTTTAATGTCAGTTCTGCTAGCAAGTCCTGTAATCTTTTCATGTATATGACCACTTCTATCTCCCTTAAATAGTCACATGAACCATCACTTCCATCTCCTTTAAATAGTCACATGAACCATCACTCAGTGCTATTTATTGAATTCCACTGATTGCAAGCTGCCCTGGTGGAAAGAGCTCTCAGTGACTAGTGCTAAGCCATCAGCTGGTTAGGAGGTTCTCCGCAACTGTGAAGTTGCTTTATGTTTTTGTTTATTCCCCTGCCTCTTTTATTCCCTTCATGTTGCATTAGCACGGCAGTGGGACTAATGCTCCCGCTGGCCAGCTACCTAGTGAGAGATAAGAGGAGGGCCAGCAAGGAACTAGGTATCCTGCTCAGCGACAGGGTGAAAAAACCCATATAGAAATGTCAAGGAAATCACGGTTCATCTGCAAGTGAGTGCGAGAGGTGTCCCTTCCCCCATTTCCTACAGAAAGGGCCCATATATATGTTATTATAATGTTTTAATATGTTTAGCACAATCTGGCAGTATTCGCGCATATCCAGGTGTCTTTTCATTTCAGAGGACAGTGCTTTATGGTACCGCCCTCTGCATTCCAGTGGAAGAAGTAGCCATTTTGAGATCAGTAACAGCCAGGACTTCATGCAGGAAACCAATGTTCTCATGTTCCTGTGGGCTTTTCCCTCCTGTGAACTCCCAATCTCCTTGCCAAACTAATCTGGAGAGAGTTATACTCCTGTTTGTATGTTAATACCTTAGAGTCTGTTTTAGGATTGTACAGCAGTTGTTTTTACATAGGATTTTGTCTGTAGTCATATGTGTTTCTCCTCAAGCCTCCATTTTAGTGTACTGATCCTGTGTACTGTACACTGTCAGGGCAGTTTGAGATGTTTACCCAGTGCTTATTTATGCTTTCTATACTGTACACTGTCATAGCTTATGATATGTGTATCCATTGTTCATGTAGTCTGTCTGCTGTATATTATCACTATTGTTATTTATGTGATAAGCTTAGCAGCAATTTGTTTAATTTGTATAATTATAGTTGTATCGCACATCACATATTTGATTTATGAGCCACACATTGAATCATCATCATTACTGTCCGTTCAACAATAAACAATAGACTATAGAACCAACAGTCTATTTATTTGGGATGCAGAGAACGTTTAGCTGTATTCTGGAACTCACACCACATATAACATGAATGAAGACAGAACATACACCCTTACAAATATTCACTGGCTGTGGGAAGGAGCTATGCAAATTTCCCGAACTTCTTGGTTCCTTAGAGCAGCATTTCATTCACCTGCCTTACAAGATATCATTTCTGTGGCGCAAAGGTGATATCTCACTAGCCAAGCAAATTGTAAGGGTGCCTTCACATTTGCGTTCCCCTCCGCAGCGTTCTGCGGAGGGGATCCGCAATGTGACCGCAGCACCACAAGCCCCTATCTTTATAATGGGAGCGCACGGTGCTGCGCTTGACTGCGCATGCCCGTGCGCACCCATTCACTTCCATATGTGATCTGTGCACAGGCGGATGCCTGCGTACAAATCACCCAGTCTCGTCCGCAACAGAAATGCAACATGTCGCATTCGTGGTGCTGACGAGACTGGGTGATTTGTGCGCAGGCATCTGCCTGCGCACAGATCACATGTGGCAGTGAATGGGTGCGCACGGTCATGCGCAGTCAAGCGCAACACCGTGCACTCCCATTATAAAGATAGGGGCTTGCGGTGCTGCGGTCACATTGCGGATCCTCTCTGCAGAATGCTGCAGAGGGGAACACAAATGTAAAGGTAGCCTAAGCTGTGCTTGGGATTTCAAAATGTAAGGAAAATTGCCTATCTCCTAACCAAGCACTTACCTGGGCAATGGACAAGGATTGTGTGAAGTGATTTCTCATCTTATCAGTAATATGCTTTACTTCAAGCCACATCATGTATATTTTTTCCTCCCTACACATTTTCTCATAAATCTGCCAGTTAATTATACATACAATCCCAGGTCCAGTATCCATTGAACAGATACAGCTCTAGAAAAATTTAAGGGCCCACTGAAAATTTTTGTTTTTATTTTTTCTTTTGGGTTAAATTTTTTTTAAAAAAGAATTTTTTTAAATTTAAAAAAATAAAAATTTTTCCCCCCTTTAAAAAAAAAATTTTTATTTTTTTTTGGCAGAAATAAAATTGGTCAAAAAATAAAAAAGAAAGATTTTTCAAAACCCCAAAATTTCAAAGAAAACAAGTTATATTTTGAAAAATTTTAAAATTTTTTTCCCCCAAGGAAGAAACAAAAAAATTTTGGTTTTGGAAAAAAAGATTTTTAAAAAATTTTAAAATGCCCTTGGCCCCTTTTAACCTTTCCCCACACTGCCTTTTGGGTGGATTATCAATTTTAAAAATTTTAAAAAAGTTCATTTAAAATTTGTTTTAATTTTGGTTAAGGGAAAAAATTGGGGCCTTTAACCCAAATCTTTTTTTTTTTAAATTTCAAGTTTTTTTAAGGGTTTCCTTTTAAAAGGGGGAGGGAAATTAAGGAAAAATTTTGAGGTTCCCTTTCCGGAAAAAGCCCCTGCCCTTCAGGCCTTGTTGCCGGCGTTGCCGTTCTTTTAATTCCACCCCTTAAAGGGGGGCCCACTCTTTCGACCCCCAACCTTCTGGACATCTTCACTCCATGAACAAACAATAGTCTGTACAAAGCATCAAGGCTGTGTAGCTAAAATATTGGTAGGAGTAAATATATTAATAGTTGTAATGCTTATCATCTATTAGGCCAATACACAACACATTGCTATTCTTAGGGTCATCATTCAAAAACAGCCCCATTGATTCTAGGGGTTCACCACATGCAGCTGTTATTTGAAACACTCAGATGAGTAAATCACTGCTTGAACTACTTTTAAAATCTGCAATAAACGCAGCATTTATCATTTTATATAAAAAAAGCTGCCATTTTGTCACTAGCGATTAAAAAAAACTAACAGCATTATGTGGTAAAAACTTGGTAAAAACAAGCTGTGCCAAAACTGCAGCTTGCATCTGCGGACAGAAAAAACTTTGCCGCTAGCCCTAAAACTATCACATTATAGTAATCAGTTCATCTCAAGTGTACTTAGTAAATCTTTATTTTTATACGCTATCTTCCTTACTTATAATATTAACTTGTATTTTCCCACACAGCAATGGGATGCTACTTCTCAAGGAAACAGCATTTATCATGAACACTGTTGCAATACTTTTTGAAAAAATATGAATATGATTGGCGGCTGGTGGCTGGCTACTGTACTCTTCCAAAGATTGTGATAATGAAGAAGAATGGAATTGACTTTATTGCATCCTTCTGTCCAAGCGCCACATCCATTGTGTATCCATAGAAAGCCAGGACAATTTAAAAGTGCACAAAAATCAGATATTAACACTCAAGCAGGCGGAGCCTCAACACCGTGACAGGCCGACAACTCTTTGACACACAAGGAAATGCGATTGTCTAAGTAAGCGTTTATGATAAGATTTACATTTCACCCTAGAAGGGACAAATTTGATAAATGCCACTTTAATAAAAACATACTATTAATTGTTTGATTATTCATAATTTATAGAACTATGATTTTAAACTACTGTAACTCATTTCATATTAAACACTTCATAAAATCACATGTTTAGTGATTAATAGAAAAGACAAATTTATATGTATAAATAGGGGTTAACATTTTGGGTTCTTTAATCTTTGTTTTAATCAAACTTTAGGTTATGATCACCTTTTCTATCTTTTGGTTGGTTCAAATACAAGCAAGGATGAAAATGCTGTAGATCGTTGTGTGCCTGAGTGATTAAGAGTATTTATTCCTTGTCACATTATTGGATTGTTTTATTGTGTTTCTTTTTTAGTTGCATATAATGTTTTAGTTCAATAAGTTGTGATAACTCATACAAGCCGCTAAAATAAAAGAATATATAAATTTGAACTAGGTCCCAAGTTGAATCTCTGCACAAATATAACCAGAACACAATCATCCATTTTTTCACAATTGCCCGTCAATAGTTAGAATTTGATATAAAGAAACATTGTCCATCTGTAACATATCAATGAAAGCTGTTACCGTTCTGAGTGTAAAAAGGATACCTCTCCCAACTTTCATTATCTTATTTCTATCCTTAAAAAAGAAAATGTAAATTCATTATCCAGGCCAAATTCACCCTTTATTTTAAACTTTTAAAAATCTGTAAAAAATTGTAACTGATTTAAAAAAAAATTCTAACTTTTAATTTGTAATTAACTAAAGTTGTACTTTCATAAAGAAAACGAATAAAAAAAATCAAAGACGTCAGGTACAAAAAGAAAATATTCATATTTAGATCACTTGATATGGAATGACCCAAAGATTGCTATTAATATAAAATATATTAAAATATGATCCCATCGCGATCCCAACTTTGAAATTAGTCTGGTACAGATGTGGCTCAAGATACAAAGCAACACATGGCAGTTTTTTGAAATGTTTAAAGCGCGGCCGATTTTTGACGGCAAATGCGTTTTTAAATTTTTGCGCTATGCGAATCACATGGGTTAAAATATTAACAAAGATCCTCGATTGTGACATACCTGGTGAAAGCCTGCACATTCTGAGTAGATTGGTGTTTATTTTTGTTCTCTATCTAAAAATATTTTGTGTTTTTTTCCCCCCCCCCCCCTTGTATAAAAGGCCCCCTCCCCGAGATATGATTAAAAAGTAAATCAATACCAGGCCAAATTCGCACCTTTATTTAAAAACACTTAATAATCGTGTAAAATTGAACTGATAACGAAAAAAATTCAAAACTTTTTTTATTTTGTAATTAACTAAAGTTTTCTACATATGGAAATATTTTTAAAAACTGAGGACGTCAGGGAAAAAAATATTCATTTTTGGATCACTTGAGCATGGAAAGACCCCTGCCGAGTTGTCCAACCCGCCTGCCCCTCACAATTCCAGTTTTGGTTCGGGGTGGACTATCCTAATGTAGGTTGTCACCAGTGCCTGGATAAAGTTTCACCCACAACTTAGTATCTGCATTAAGCTAGAAAATAGATCTATACCTTGCGCAGCGAATTTGGATCTTTGCCATCTTTCAGAAGACAGAGGTGAAGGCTTCTAAAGATTGTATGGGAGGGTGAGTGACACTAACTTGCGGAAGAAGAGATTAAAGCGTAAATTTCTTGTAGCATGAAATGGGCAAATCAGTTCTGGAACAGGAGGGCCTTCTATTAGGGATAAGTAGATAAAGTGTCTAATATTTGCTGACAGAAATCGGAGCAGTTAGGTAAGGAATAGTAATCTGGAGTGAGTGTTGGGAAATAAATAATCCAAGAATGAGTGAATTTTCTCTGAAATTTACATTGGGGTGTAGCATTCTCTTTTGTTCTTCAAATTGCATAGTCCTCTCATAGAAATTTTAAATTGAAATTGGCATATCAAGAGTTGTATGCACAAATACTTCCAGTGTTAAAGTAATTTGCTTTATGAAAGCCTTTTTCGAACACTTCATCATAGTGAGGAACATAAGTGTGTTGCCTCTAGTGCCATGCAGTAAAACTTCTGTTGACTTTTCATATAGCCTTGCTGAAATTAATCTTTAATATATATTTTAATGGTTTTCATAATTTAACTAAACACCACTTGTACATCGTTGCTATACTGATGTTTATGTAAAGCTTCAAGAGTGTAAACCTGAATGTAAAATATTGGTTACTTCTTAGATCTTTTCTTTTTTTTAAGAGGAACCTAGTGCTATTAATTCGCTTCGTTATTACAGCTTATTGACTTCCCAGTCACGCATTGGTGTCGGAGGTACTGAATGAGAGTTGTCTGTGAAAGAAGAGTCAATGAATTTTTAGTTTCGTGACGTGGGCCGCAGAGTCTAAGGAGTTTTTCATTTATGTCCATGCCGGGGTAAGACGGCGGGAGAGATTTAATGTGTAGATCTTCTAACAAAATTGTGGAGCGTGTCCAAAACTGAAATTACGTTAATATGACAGAATTAATAAATTGCAAATTGGTGGATTGAATGAAAAGACAGTTCTGCCTGTGGTAGCTGTTGAGTGTGGATAGGAAAAAAGTTGGTCTTTTACTGAAGGTTTAAAGCCCTCCCACAGTGTCTAGTCGAATTGAGGATTGTAAACCTATAGTCAATTTGTGCAAGATTTTTTGGGAGGAAGAGGATTTCCCAAGGAGGTGTTCTAGAACAGATTTAGTGGCATATTGAGATACACCACAATTATGAGCAGGCCCTTCAGAGAAAAGGTTTAAGGTGTGTTGGTTTGTGTGGCAACCCACTCAATTTTGATTAAAGATTAGGGGCATAAAGCTAAGTACAAAGAAAGATTAGTGTTGGCTAACATGCCATTTCACCATAATATGATCTGCCATCAGGGTCTGAGATAGAGTGTCTTTCAGAATGAAAGGCAGGGGCCTTCTTCAAAGTGCAATGCTCACCCCCTTAGACGATGGCGTCCCAGCGCTCTGATGCCAGGTCGGGAAATGTGACCTGTACATGACACGCCCCTGGGGTCTGTGAGGTACTCGACCTGGGTGCCACTTGACGTCGTCATGGCTTGCAAGATGTCACGTGGGTGTGACCCGGTCCGTGGTCCCCTTGTCGGGCGATCAGTAAGAAGGGGAAGCTAAAAGGGATAGAAAAAAAAAGTATAATATAAATTAAAAGAGTTTGTGTCGTGATTGCCGCCCTGGGAAGGCGGCCAGTATAGCCAGCGAGCTTGCAGTCGGGAACTTGTTGGGGATGATGGGGGTAGCACTGTTATGGTTTGGCTCTCCACAGAAGACAGGTACCCCAGGGCAACACGTAATGTCTGTGGAGATAATTTTGGGGAAAAAGGAGATGCAGCGGGACTGAGCTCCGGAGCGGTGCAGGCAAGTCCTAACTTTGAGCCTGCCAACTCCAGTCAGTACCAAGGAGTCTTCAGCCTCCCGGTCACCTGTAACCATAATCAAACATAGAGCCAGGACCCGCAGAAAAATCAGATACCCGCGGTTATATGGTCATCATTAGGACACTGCAGGTGGCATCAGACGAACAATACACTTTTATTAATTGTCATTCGAACACTTTTCCACAACCACCCAGGACCTTACGGACCGGGCATCGACCACTAGTGACAGGATCCCAGCATGCAACGCCCAGGTTTAAATCCGAGTATCCCAAACCCCTGGTCGAGTAGCTTCTCTCCCTCTCCCACTGAACTCCTGGCAACTACTCCTTGACTCACTCTTGGGCCTAACTAACTGTCCTGTGATTATTTTTCCCATGAAAAAAAAAAAAAAATTTTTTTCTCCTCCTTGCCCTGACCGTATTCCTGTTGCTAACTTCGCCACCCTCCACCTGTCTCCTCCACCTTCCCACAGTTGTTCTTAGATCCCTTGCCCCTGGATTGGAGTGTGTCTTGGGTGTGTGTTTGATTGACAGCAGCTTACCGATCCCAATATGTTGCAACTTTTAGTGTGACCACACACATCAGGAGACAGAACGCTTAACTGAAATGTGTTCCTGCAAGAAAGCATGCAGGTTTCTTCCTTTCATTCTCACGAGCTAGATTTAAATTGCTTGGCGAGTTTAGCGAGGGAGTTTAATGTCCTAGCCGTATTGATAGAGGCCACTACTAATAGCAGCCGCAGTTAGTTTGCGTTAGGTCATTGAGTAAGTATGTCAGAGGCGATCACAGTGGCTTTCCTACTATATGTACCTTGTACCATGAACATAAATACAGAAATAGCTGGTTTTAGTAACCAAAAACAACATATCTATGGCAAGGGTGTGGTGGTGACATCCCAGAAATACAGATACGACAGTCCATTATTGTTTTTCACAAGTGGGTGCATACGAGTAAAAGCACATCTAACTCTATAGCTGGTTTATTAAGATTTTAACCAAGAGCTGCAATGTTTCATAATAGGTAATCTACTTCACTAGCCAGACATCACCTCTCTTGCTGCCCAGAATCCGTAGAGTGTCTATCAACCATATCTACCTTCTTCTCCTCTCAATTCCTAAACTAAATGTAGACAAAACAGGATGTTCTTCATCTTTACCCCACCCTCAGCGCACTTCCCCTTAAACCTGATCTATCTATCACAATAAGATGATATCATACTTTGCCCTGTACCTGAAGTCTGCTGCCTCTGAGTAATTCCTTTGACTCGGCCTATATTCCCGTTCAAACCACACATCCTAGCTCATCGCCCCCTACTGCCATATACCGTCCATTTAAAAAATATTTCTCAGAATCCGTCCCTTCCTCACCCTTAATCTACTAAAATCGGACAAATGGCCTGCCTCATCATCCTCCCGACATCGACTACTGCAACCTCCCATCTCGTGGCCTCCCTGCCTAACACTCTTGCACCTCTCCAATTCTGTCCTTAACTTTGCTGCCTGACTAATCCCCCTCCTCTCCTCGCGTTTGCTCCGTCACTTATCCCTCTGCAAATTCTCTTCACTGCCCCAATTACCCAGCATATCCATTCACACTACTACTCTGACTTACAAAGCCATCTACAATCTGTCTCCCCCATATATCTCTACTAATTTGCAGATATCATCAACTCGTAATCGGTCCAACCTCCAAGACCTGCTCTTTTCTTTCCTCCATAACTTGTATGTTCCTCATCTACCACCGCCTGCAAGATACTTCGCCGAGCATCCCCTATTCTCTGGAATTCCTGCACCTCAATATCGTGCCCGACTATCCCCTACACTCGGAACCTTCAAGCAGACCAGAAAATCCATCTCTTCAAAAAGCCTACAGCGGGAGCGTGCCTAGCTGTTGAAGGCTGCAGCTGCTTGAGAGCAGAGCCCTGCAACTGGGGCCTTATCTCCCTTGTATCACGCTCACACAGGACAAACAGGGCTATCTGTCACCGGAGGACCACTTAACTCCTGAAATCCACGGGGTCGTCAAAGATGAAAGAGGGTCCCCTGTCCAGGATGACGGACTTTCTTTGGTAAGGGGGGACTAGGCACGAGCTCAAAAGATGGCTCGACAACCCGCTCTGTCCGCTCTGTTTTCGTCTCGCTCCTCTAAAGCATCAGAGGGACAAGCGAGCAGGAGTGTGAGGTATGAAGCCCCGGGCTGACTACTGCACACACTGAAGCGGTTCCTAACCTCTCTGCTCGAAGATTACAGCAGACCATGAGAGGAATGGTGGGGAGCTGAGAGAGTGAGGTGGAATCTCTTGGGAGACCGACGAACGGCACACTTGGGCAAAAGCGGGGGAGTTTGCTGAGGCTCACAAATTACCCCTGGCTGATAGAATTGCAGAGATGGTAGATCGTATGACATTCACATCAGCTTAAACTGTGGAGATCTGGAGAACAGTTCCCGAAGATGTAAATGGTGCGTCCTGAGGGGAATCCCTGAGTCTATTTAAGATGCATGAACTGGACTCCTTCTCAGAGCCATAGATGTCTGCGACCCTGGCGCCGACTACACATCTCCACATCCCTGGAGTAGCCCGCATCCTAGGTGCCGAAGAGGCCCACCTCCCATGTTTAAAAAGGAGCTACCCATGGATGTCTTTGCCTGCCTCCACTTGTATAAAAAAACAAAGGACTTAATTATGCTGGCTATGGAGAACAACACGGCAACTTCCAGACGCCCTACGCCTCGTTTGCGGGGCCATTGCCTGACCATGTCCGTGGTACCCTCTGCAATTCGCCGGAAATTCGCCCCATTGGTGCAAAATGTCCGGAGAGATAACTGGGGTCCCTACTCCCTGGGTGGTTCCCTGGTAGAAGGATCCATATTCACGTATGAGGATAACACCGTTATGTTTTTTACTCGCCAAGAGAGCTTGACCATGCCCTGATATAGTGGAAGCTTGCCCCCCATCTGGGGATAAGTTGCCCAGCGGTCTGGTCGGAAGCCGTCAGTAAGCCCCAACAGTACAAGTGCAGGTTACGTATAAAAGAAAGAAAAAAATAAAATAAAAAAAAAAAAAAAAATAAATTAATAAAAATATAAAAAAGAAAAACGTCGTCCCTTGGAGTGGAGGCCCGTAAAGTGACATCAGCTGTATAAAAAACCCCTGCCACTTTCCAATTCCTGTTGACCTATCATTGTAAACTGGCCTTGGGCAGTGGGAGATGTTTCCCCTGCTCTTCAACCTCCCCTACCTTTTTTCTTTTGGGTTGCATGCCGGGTTTTCCCTCCGATTTTTTTTTTTTTTTTTTGGTCGAAGTTAACGCGATCTGCTAGAACCTGCCCCCCTAGAGCATTTTCCCTTTTTTTTGCCCTCCCGCCCCACCCGGCTGACTCAAATCCTATTCCCTGTCTTTGTTTCCCCCTGTCTACCCCTTTTTTTCTCCCCTTGGGGGTTCCCTTAAAACCAGGCCGGCTCCAGTTCTTTTGGGCCCCCGGGCGAAAAGGTTCCGGGGCCCCCCTTTTAAAGAAATATCGCGGATATATATATATATTATATATATATATTAATTATAAAAAATAATATATATATTTCCCCCACACTTCCCGAAAGCCCCATAGACAATCTTTGGCTTCCCGCAAACATGCGAAAGAGCAGGGGGGCCCTAGACGGAAAAATCCCGGCAGATGTTTTTTTTTTTTTTTCCCGAACCCTGCCCTTTTTTAAAAAAAACTCCTAGTGAGGCGCCTTGGGCCCCTTTCACATCAGGGGGTTTTTTTCAATCGCAGCGATGCGTGAAAAAACGCATCTGCCGCATTACCGCATCCCCCCCAACATTTTCGGCACACTGCGGCAAGCCCCATGCAATCAAGGGGCTTGCGGTAAGGGTGCGCCAGGTGCGGCAAGTGCGGTTTCGGCATTTGCGGCAGGTGCGGCCGCAAAAAAAACCACTGCAAGCAGCGGTTTTTTTCGCGGCCGCACCTGCCGAAAGTGCCGAAACGCATTGCCGCACCCTTCCCGGGCAGACCCAAGACATGCATGGGCTTGCCGCAAGGGCCCAAGTGTCCCCGGTTATGCGGTAATCGAGGCAGATGCGGTTTTTCACCGCATCTGCCGCGATTGAAAAAAACCGCTGATGTAAAGGGCCCTTACAGGAACAGTGACTGCTGAAACCAGCAAGAGTTTTTTCCCTGACAGTGAGAAATATACACATTGTTAGGAGGGGGGCTAAAATCCCGATTGCTTCCCTTGCGCTTTTTAAAAATACCCTTCAAATGCAAAATGTTGCATTTTTTGTGCGTCTGAGATGTTTGGGAAATATCCCACAAGCATTCTAAAGCACACAAATAATGCAAGCAGCTAATGGAGCCGCAATGCCATAGGGTGGCACCCGGCAGCCAAGGGGAGTGTCTGGCCTGTCCTAGATCTCTTTTTTTTTTCCCTCACCTTTTTTCTTGCCGCCCCGGTCTCCTCCGGTCGCTCGGGCACATATCAGCACAGTGATGACTACATCGTGCCCCTCCATGGGTGAGCTGCATATAGACAGCACAAGAAAACTCTGGAGAAGAATGCTGCTGGCAAAGGTGGCTGGGCTATAGGGCGGAATCCGCGGGGGGCTACCACTGGTACACATACATCGTTAAAACACGCGGCTCTGCCCCCGTACAAACCCCGTACACATTCGGCTCTGCTCCGTTTCACCTCTTACACATTCGGGTCCCGCTCCCGTACACCTCGAAAGCACGGTCCGCTTCGTACACCTCGTACACACACGGCTCCGCCCGTACACCTCGTAAAACACACGGCTCTGCATCCGAAAACCTTCTACACACATGGCTCTGCTTTCCCTACACCTCGTACACACTCGGCTCCCGCTCCGGCACCCCGTACACACGCGTCTGCTCCGTACACCTCGACACACACGGCTCTGCTCCGAAAACCTCGTACACACATGGGTCTGCTCCGTTACACCTCGACACAACCCCCGGCTCTGCTCCGTACACCTCGTACACATGCGGCTCTGCTCCGTACACCTCGTACCACGGCTCCCTTCGTACACCCCACAAAAACACAGCTCCACTCCATACACCTCGTACACACATGGCTCGCTCAGTAAAAAACCTCGTACACACATGGCTCTGCTTCCGTACACCTCGTACACACAGGCTCTGCCCCCGTACACCTCGTACACACTCGGCTTCTTTCTTCCCCTACACCTCTAAAACATGCTGGGTTTTGCTTTCCCTTTCACCTCGTACAAAACATGGCTCTGGCTCCGTACACCTCGTACACAACATGGCTCTGCTCCGTACACCTCGTACACATATGGCTCTGCACCGTACACCTCGTACACACGACGCTCCCGCTCCCCACCACCTCGTACACAAAGGCTTATGCTCCGTACACATCATACACAAAAGGGCTCTGCTCCGTACCCCCTTCGAAAGCACGCTCCGCTTCATACAACAGGCTCCGCTCCGTACACCCGTACACACAGGGCTCTGCCCGTACACCCGTACACACTTTGGCTCCGCTCCATGCACCTAGTACACACTCACCTCTGCTAAATTCACACTGTAAACCCTCCTGACCCCACACATAACCTTCACCTAATTGCCATACACCTCGTACACACAGGGTCCGCTCCATGCACCTAGTACACACTCCCCCTCTGCTACATTCACACTGTAAATGCCTCCTGACCACAAAACAAACTTTCACCTATTTGAGCATCATTCATGGGGGCCCCAGCACAGTCCTGGATACACTGAGGAGCTGATCATGTGATCCCTGACTCCTCCCCCCATGTACATCATCACAGGTCCTTTTAACCCAGAGTGTGTGCAGCTCTGTCGCTCCCGGGAGGGGGGAGGAGGGAGACCTCGGTGCGGCAGGAGCCAGAAAATGACCCCCCAGCTGCCCCCTGGATATGGCTCTGGGTGTGGGGGCAGTGCTCAGGGGCCCCAGAGGCTAGGGCACACTTGCATGTGACCCTACCCCTTATGCAAGTATTTTTATGTTGCACCCGCATGGGCGTTAATACTATGCGCTGGAGGCAGCCATAGAAACCCGACGTTTTACCTTGACAACCACTGGTTTGTCAATGTAAAGGGTTGGTATTCTATGGGCTCAGTTGCTGGCCCAGCGCATGGGAAATTAAACGCTCTGCGCTGCAGCAGACAATACTTGCGTCAGGTTAGGGCACAACACAAGTGTGACCCTACCCCCTCAGGGGCCCGGTGGGCCCCCTCCAAGCAGTCGGGCCCGGCGACTTGCCCGGGGTTACGCCGGGTGCTGACGCCGGCCCTCCCCCTTAACCCTTTGTCCAGGATGCCCATCGGTTTGGGGTTTACTCAGGATTTGGTGATGTACTGTTTCCACCATGACTGGTCAAGCCGTGTCGCTGAATTTTAATGGTTTAAAAATTCGCCGTTTTAAACGATCTATGATGTGGCGGGGAGGCTCGAGCTCAAAGGGGGAAACATTCTTCTGTGTGCAGGTCACATCTCCTTGCACAGGACAACTACAGAGTAAACCAAGATTGTTCCCTACAGCCTATTTTTGCTAAGGGCCCCCTCCGGGGCAGCAGGTTTTTGCATATTTTTAAGAAAAAACAAAAATCTTTTTCAACTGCTCCATAATGATATTGTTCCTTACTGGAGGTCCCATTGTGTTGCCCTTGCTTAATTGAGGGGAAGTTTTTCCCTTATTGTTAACATTTACGCCGAATGTGGTGCCCATAAGTTTTTCAATCTCTACTGAAGAAGTTGGGGGGGGGCCCAAAGGGGTTTTGGGAATTATTCTATGGGGTGATTTTAATGGGGGTTTCCCTCTCTGGTATCTTGTACTGCACGGCCGGAGGAAGGAGGCCGGAGGGACATGGGCAAATTGTGTAAGAATACTTCCCCCAGGGATGTTTGGGGGTATCTACATGCCGCAGAAAGGGATTAAACTCCCTTTTTTCTCCTCTGGGCATAAATCCTATTCGAGGATTGACCTTTTTCTTGGTTATAGTACACTGCTCCCTTGCTGCGTGGAGCGGATCGGGCAATATAACCGGGAAACGGATCATGCCCGGGGCCCTTTGGGGAGTTTCTTGGTGGGCAGTGCGCCCCAGGATCCCGGGCAGTGGCGTTTGAATTCGCCCCTCTCACGCCGGGGGGTGAGTCCGGAACAGAGACTGGTCCCTGAATACTTCCGGGTGATCGATACTGGGGAGGTCTATGAGAAACAATGGGAGGCCCATAAGGCCTGCAAAGAGGTCAATTCATTACCTCACGTAGAAGGAGCGGGAACGAACCCAGTCTTCACTTTTGGCTTCTCTCGCTCGGCTGGAATCGCCTTAACAAACAATCCCCTTCAGCTTCTATCTCTGCCCAGTTATTTGCCCCCCGCACTCGCCTACGTTCCTTTCTCCTGGGCCGACACAGAACACTGAGGAGATTCAAAACTGCATTTTTTGCGTGCGGCGACAGGGGGGGTTGGGTCTTCCCCGCCCGTCGGTGAAACGGCGGAGATGCAAAACGCGTATAGATAGCCTTCGGGGTAAATCTGGAACCATACACCGCAACCCGATTTTATATAGCGAAGGCCCTTTTGGGGGAATATTATAAGAGCTTATATAAAATTGAAAATTGCCCTTCCGGAGCCTTTCCCCGACCTTGGTACATAACCTTCTTTTTGATTCGGTCTCTTTTGCCAAGGCTCTCCTCTGACCAACTTGCTGCCCCCTTTAAAGAGCCTTTTCACCCTGGGGAAAAAGGGCCAAACGATTAAAACGACCAAATTGGCACTCTGCTCCTGGCCCCGATGGCTTTTTCGAACGCATACTACACAGAAATTTTTCACATGTTCTTGCCCCTACTTACTGAGAGAGCCATTCTACAATTTGGGAGGGGAAATGTTGCATAGCCCCTTCGGCGCTACAAACCCCATAGTCACCATTCCTAAAGAGGAAAGGGCCGAGGGATTAGCAGGCAGTTACCGTCCAATATCATTATTGAACTGTGACGTGAAATTTTCTCTAAGGTCTTTGGCGGGCAGACTGAAAATGGTTTACTCCCACCCTCCTGTCCTTTCTATCAGGTTATTTGTATTAGGTAGGCAAGTAGCAGATGGGACTAGACGAGCTGTGGACATCCCGGGAGTGTTTGAGGGGTCGGGGGGTCCCCGGTGCACTCCTGTCCCCCCGGACGCCGAAAAGGCGTTGATAGGGTGCACTGGGATACCTGACGGCTGTCCTTGACCAGGTTTCGGTTTTTCCGGCCCGAACACCGATATTGCCCGGCAATTATGTCTCTTTATTCAACCCAGAGCGCGGGTATTGTCGGGAGGTTTTTTTGTCCCCTACATTTAAAATAACCAAGGGCCACGCGTCGGGGCTGTCCCCTCGCCGATAATTTTCTCCGCTCGCTATAGAACCCCTGCCGAGGCCATCCGCTCGGATGGGAGGATTACTGGAATCTGATTGGGAACCCAGCATCATGTTATTGGTCTGTACGCGGACGACATTCTTATTACTTGCACGAACATTGCCGATTCTTGGCAGAGATTGTGGCAGTCCTTCACCGTGTTCTCTATGGCTATTTCATGTACAGACTGAATGCTGGTAAATCTCTGATACTCCCTGTGTCGGTCCCCTTGCCGGTCCAGGAACGATTGGAAAAAGAGTTCCCTTTCTCTTGGAGAACCCCGGGGGCATTCCTTATCTGGGCATGATCTTGGTAAGCTCGGGAAGATTGGCGGCCACAAATCTAAGCTAAACTCTCCTCTGCTGTTTCGTCGAGTCTGGCTCACCATCCACTCCAGAGCTTGTCCTGGTTGGCTCGGATCCAGGCGTATAAACTCTTCACTTTACCAAAAATCTTATATATATTCAGAGCCCTCCCGATATGTGTTCCCGATAAATACCTTTCCAAGCTACAGAGAATCACTAATAAATACATCTGGCTAATAACAGCTAGAGTGGCGGAAAGATTATGTACCATACCGTTCTCTGAGGAGGGATGGGAGTTCCTAACATCACCAATTATTATAGAGCTGCTGTCTTGGAGGCGGCTAAGAAGTGGTGGTCGCCCCCACAAGCGGATCTTGGATGGATTCAGATTGAGTTGTATTTGACTCCAGGTCATTCACTGCGGCATCTACTAGAGGCTGAGGCACTAGCTCCGACTCCTTTCTCCCCTCCTTTGCTGGCAATGCGGGGCACGCTGGAAGTATGCGTAAATGGCTTCCCCTGGATAGCATTATCGGCCAACCAGTTGGGGCTGGGAGCTTTGACTTTCCATATCCCTTGCCTTTCTCTCCCGCCCATGGCTGAGGCGGGGGTCTTGGTGTTGGGGGATTTGATGAGGAGGGAGTTTTCCCCCCCTTTGAGGACCTCTCTCGGACATCCCGGGTATAGGAATACGGGCTATCAATACTTCCAGCTCAAACACTTTCTTTCCTCAATTGGGAGGCTGCGCGCTGCCGTTTCTTCCCACTAGTCCGTCGCCATTTCCAGAAGTACCTTCTCTCGATCCTTATAACTACAGAGGTCTGGCGATTATTCATAAGCTCTGAACGCTCTTCCCTTTTTTCGGATAGGCCGGCATACATGACAGATGGGAGACCGACCTCTGCTTCCAGGCCTCTGATGAGGAATTGGTGGAGGTAATTGGGCTAGCCGGTCGCTCTTCAAATGTATTAAACCATCAAGAGGCCCTGAAAAAAGATTCACTCCGCTGGCACTAATTCCCCCTCCCGAATCGCAAAATTTTCTCAGGTCCTCCTCACCCTTGTGTTGGAGAAAATGTGGGGACCTGGGTTCCCTCACCCATATGTGGTGGTCTGCCCCCAGCTGACGCAGTTCTGGTTAGAGGTTGAGAGTTTGCATAAGGCACTAACCGGGGTGGATGTTAAACGTCTCCCCCAGATGGCGATTCTTAACATTGAGTGTCTGTAGTTTCCTAGGGACTTTCATACATTGTTTCTAATGTCCTGACGGCTGCTAGGCTTGCATAGCTTCCACTTGGAAATCGCAGACGCCCCCGAGGATTGGGGTCGGATGAATCGGCTCAATAGCATTTTTCATAATGAATACTGCTATGCCCTCACATCGTCCTGCAGGGATAGGGTGCTTCGGAACTGGTCGGTCTGGTTCCTCCTCCCTTGGGCATGCCAGTCCCAGGGTAGCTATTAATTATTATTGGAACAGATAAAGATTTTGATACTGTAAGTGGAGAATGTATTGATGTTTTTGAATAATTTGTTGGATAATCAACACATTTCTGGGGTATTTCCTTTCACCTCCACCTCCCACCCCCTCCCCCTCACGCCACCTTATTCCTTCCCCCCCCCCCCCCCTCCTTGTTTGTTAATTATTTGCATGTTTGTAACTGGAAATTTTCAATAAAAAATCCATGGAGAAAAAAAAAAAGAAAAGCCTAACAGCCTGCAATGGACCACAGTGCCATCTCAACACACTGAACCCTGCGCTCCACCACCACCAGAGCAGACCCAACTTACTGTCTCCTTTCCCATTGCCCTGTAGAATAAAGCCCGCAAGGGAAGGACTCTCTCCCCTCTGTTCCTGTCTGCCACTGTTAGTTTGTTCATTGTATTTTAACTTGTTTGTTACAGTTAGGGCCAGAAATATTTGGACGTGACACAATTTCCGCGAGTTGGGCTCTGCATGCCACCACATTGGATTTGAAATGAAACCTCTACAACAGAATTCAAGTGCAGATTGTAACGTTTAATTTGAAGGGTTGATAAGAAAATGTAGGAATTGTACACATTTCTTTTACAAACACTCCACATTTTAGGAGGTCAAAAGTAATTGGACAAATAAACATACCCAATACAAAATATTTTATTTTCAATATTTTGTTGCGAAATCCTTTGGAGGCAATCACTGCCTTAAGTCTGGAACCCATGGACATCACCAAACCAGGTTTCCTCCTTCTTAATGCTTTGCCAGGCCTTTACAGCCGCAGCCTTCAGGTCTTGCTTTTTGTGGGTCTTTCCGTCTTAAGTCTGGATTCAGCAAGTGAAATGCATGCTCAATTGGGTTAAGATCTGGTGATTTACTTGGCCATTGCAGAATGTTCCACTTTTTTGCACTCATGAACTCCTGGGTAGCTTTGCCTGTATGCTTGGGGTCATTGTCCATCTGTACATGAAGCGCCGTCCAATCAACTTGCAGCATTTGGCTGAATCTGGGCTGAAAGTATATCCCGTACACTTCAGAATTCATCCGGCTACTCTTGTCTGCTGTTATGTCATCAATAAACACAAGTGACCCATGCCATTGAAAGCCATGCATCCCATCGCCATCACGTTGCCTCCACCATTTTTTACAAGGATGTGGGGGTGCCTTGGATCATGGGGCCGTTCCCTTTCTTCTTTCAAACTTTTTCTTCCCATCACTCTGGTACGGTTGATCTTTGTCTCATCTGTTCATAGAATACTTTTCCATAACTGAGCTGGCTTCTTGAGGTGTTTTTCAGCAAATTTAACTCTGGCCTGTCTATTTTTGGAATTGATGAATGTTTGCATCTAGTTTGTGAACCCTTTGTATTTACTGTCATGGAGTCTTCGCTTTACTGTTGACTTAGAGACAGATACACCTACTTCACTGAGGGGAGTTCTGGACTTCATTGATGTTGTGAACGGGTTCTTCTCACCAATAAAGTATGCGGCGATCATCCACCACTGTTGTCATCCGTGGACGCCCAGGCCTTTTAGAGTTCCCCAAGCTCACCAGTCAATTCCTTTTTTCTCAGAATGTCCCCAACTGTTAAATTTTGCTAACTCCAAGCTTGTCTGCTATCTCTCTGATGGATTTTTTCTTTTTTTCAGCCTCAGGATGTTCTGCTTCATCTCAATTGAGAGTTCCTTGACCGCATGTTGTCTGGTCACAGCAACAGCTTCCAAATGCAAAACCACACACCTGGAATCCACCCCTGACCTTTTAACTACTTCATTGATTACGGGTTAACGAGAGAGACGCCTTCAGAGTTAATTGCAGCCCTTAGAGTCCATTGTCCAATTACTTTTGGTCCCTTGAAAAAGAGGAGGCTATGCATTACAGAGCTATAATTCCTAAACCCTTTCCCCAAATTTTGGGATGTGGAAACTCTCATATTGCAGCTGGGAGTGTGCACTTTCAACCCATATTATATATATATAATTGTATTTCTGAACATGTTTTTGTAAACAGCTAAATAACAAAACTTGTGTCACTGTCCAAATATTTCTGGCCCTAACTGTATATAACCCTTTCTCATGTACAGCACCATGGTATCAATGGTGCTCTATAAATTAATAATAATAATAATGGTAACATTCAGAAAATAACCGTCAACATTGTCGAACTTAACAGTAGCTATGCCAAATAGTTTAAGAGTTCGTGATCTGTTGTAAAAGAGTGAACAAATACACAGCATAGAAGTTTCACCGAAACTCAATCTAACCAGATTCCGTTACCCGAACAGGGATTTTTTTTAAAGAATGACAGCTGCACCCCTCAATGAGGGGGTTTCTTCCTAGAGCCGTTTTCCCTTTTTGGGGAAGCGTGCTTCTTTACCGGTGACCATTCTTCAGGCCTTTAAGTTGTGAAATTAGGGAAAAGGGATACCTATGTCCATATCCAAAGGCATCCAGGACGGCACCTCTACAGGGAGGATGTTGAAGGTTTACCAAACCTTAGTGAGATCCTCCGGGGTGCGGACAGTGGCTTACTTTTCCTTGCTGTGGATCCCCAGACCAAAGGGAAAGAGCCACTTGTATAAAATTTTATTGGTTTGCAAAATGTCCAGGAAGGGTCTCATCTTTCTACGCTTTGCAAGCATTGATGTACAAGGTCTTAGTAGAGTTGTATTGATGCCACCTTGTAGGTGATGGATTTAACATCTCACGAGCTTGTCAAGATCGTGGCGATATCCAGGGAATTCAGGAGGACGCAAATGACATCCCTCATTGGGTCTGAAGTAGGGATGAGCGAGTACTAAAATACTCGTACTCGCTAGACTCGTAACGAGTAGGTCCTAATACTCGTAACGATCTAGCGAGTACAATGTAAGTCAATGGGGATGCGAGTAATTGCGAGTAATTCCCTGCTGCGGGCCCTAAAAGGTCTGTCAGAAGAGGAAAAACCTGCAATTGTCGCGTTCATTGAACCGCCATATTCTGGCGCTGAACCCAACTCTTCCAGGGCCCTGGTGCGGTGGCTCACTGGGTAATAAAGGGCGTTAGGGCCAGCTTTTCATCATCAAAACCTGAGTCAGCTGTTCATTTGAAAACCCAGGTGGAAGGTGAAAAATAGAAAACCACATAAAAAAACGGATTGCCCCTGTCCGGTGCAATCCGGGAACATAGAGCCCCATGTTATAGGGCGCCGGATTGCACCGGACCGGTACAATCCGGGAGAATCCTGTTTTGAACTGGAATCTCCCAGATTGTACCGGTCCGATGCCCCATAACATGGAGCTCTATGGCCCCGGATTGCAGTCGCAAAGACACAGGGAAAAGAAAGAGAGCGGGCGGGCCACGCAGAGGACGGTGAGTGAACACCGGCGACCCCCCCGCTCCCGAACAATAGTGACAGCCTCTGCTGACAGTGGGATCCTCCGCTCCCCCCCATCCTGTTAGGATAGCGTGGGAGGCGGTGGGTGGAGTGAGGAAACCCACTGTCAGGCAGCAGGGAAGCTGTCAGCAGCTGTCAGCATTGTTTAAAAGCCTGCGTTTTTTTACCGCTGGCTTTTAAACAATGCAATGGGGAACTGCAGGTTTTTCCTCTGCTGCAAGACCTCTTTATAGGGTCCAGCAGCAGAGGAATTGCATTCCCCATTGATTTACATTGTACTCGTTACTTTGCGAGTAATAGCTAGGATACTCGCAGAGTAACGAGTAGAGCGAGTACCCTACTATTCTCAGTAACGAATAGTAGCGAGTGTACTCGCTCATCCCTACTCTAAAGGCCTTGGCTTGGGCCTGAGGGACCTGTGGACCCTTTGTATGATAATTTGATTGCTCCTTTCTTGGGACATACAGTTGCAAAAATTTCTTTTGAGACCTTTTCGAGGATATTTGAGGCCACGCTTTGTGGGATGCCTTTCATCCTGATGTTCTTTCTGTGGCTCCGATTCTCCAGTCCTCAATACTGAGTAGGGCAGCATTTAGCTGGTTTTGAATGAAAAGCGAGCTGGTCCACATGGTCAGCATGAGACGACTCCAGGGATTCCACCCTGTTGCCAATGTGGTGTAAATCGGCTCGCATACCTGTGACTTCCTTAATCAATGTCTTCATGGCCTGTGAGAGTGATTTCCTAAGGAAAGACCTTAAAATTGGGCCAGATTCTGCATGGGTGGACTCACTGCCTGAGTCATATCATTAGAATCAGATTCATCCATCTGTAGATCTGCAACAGGGTTTGGCTGGGACATTTTAGAAGGGGTATGAGTGGACGGTTGTTGGCATTTTAAAGGGACGTTGAGTAATGATCACCACCTGTGCATAAGGTTGTAGTTAAGCGATCAAAGTCAGGGAGTGAGCGGACATTGTGGTAAACTGTTACAATAGGTAGATGATATGGAATCTAAGCATGAAAGGTAATTAGTGGCAGTTGTGCTTCTCAATACAGAAAGATTAGGTCTCTGGGCTTCTCAAAAGGCCACTAGTGCGAGGAGAGTGTCACAGGGGGCGTTAGAAACTGTTCAGTAAAGGTTATTAAGGAATGATATGATCTCTGTAAAAAAAAACTCAAGGGGTGCGTGTATACAGAGTGCAGTTAATGGTATCTGCAATGGTATTTGTAGCTCTAATGTATATAACTGGTGTTACGGTTGGAGAGGTGGGATATGGACCAAAGGTTGTGGCTGTCCAGTCTCCATGCGATTGGATCAGCCCTGGTGGTGGTGAGGGCCAGAAGTAGAGCTTATCTGTATGTCCACCAGTGCCCGCTCTGTATATTAAAATGAGAGTTGATGCAAAGCGCAGGGTATGCATGCAGAGGGCTTACATTCCTCTCCACCCTCTGTGTAAGATGGCGACAGGCAGGAATTATATTGAGGGAGGCCCCTGCTTTGTTAGGCTACTGAAACAGGTAATGGTCACCAGGGCACAAGAGTTTGCAAAAGGCTAATAGGATGATAGCCCAGTAACAAGTAGGGGCATATATTGTCCCACTCTATATTCTGTGTTACACACTACCCACTTGCAGAGCTTTTCCGGTTTCCCCACTAGGCTACTAATGAAGAGCTTGCAAGATGGCGCTGGCCTCGTGGAGATATCTCTTGGGGAGTAGCTAAATTGCCTTTCGGGTCCTCTCCTCTTCTACCTCAGATTCCCCACGTCTTGTAAGTATATTGTCATGCTACCACAGGCGGAACAGAACAGGTGGATCCTCTAGACCACAGAACACTGTAGATGCTGAACCCAGAGACCAAGCCGGACACCAAAGGCAAGTTAAGTAAGGTTTATTTGAACACAGGATCACAAGGGACACAGCCCCTAGAGAGAGCCACAGGACCAAAACACTGGTGATCCCCCAAGGGGGCCCCACAAGAGTGACCCCTATACAGGGATATCACACAGAGCAGCGATGGAGGGACCAGTGAGCCAGAACCTGCGAACCGACCCTAGGGGTACAGTACCGGAGACACGGGGTAGTGATGCGGAGAGAAGAAGGCAATCTCCAGGAGACCAGAGAACAATGTAGAAGGGTGAGGACCACTGGAACCTGGATGGATCCCACTGAAACAAGGAGAAAAGGAGATTTTTGTGTACTCACCGTAAAATCCTTTTCTCTTAGCCTCTAATTGGGGGACACAGACCGTGGGTGTTATGCTGCTGTCCACTAGGAGGCGACACTAGGCAAAATCTGCAAAAGAGTTAAGTGGCTCCTCCTATGCAGTTATACACCCCTAGAACAGGAAGTGATTCTCCAGTTTTGTGCTAAAGCAGTAGGAGAGCTAACAGACAATAACAGTGACACAGGAGTCAACGCAGGCAACCTGTGTAAACAACATAGTTAACAAGGTAATAACAGTAACAAGGCCTGAGCCAGACAGGCCAGTGTGTAAACCGTCAAGAGTTAGCAGAGTAATACTAGTACCACAAGTCCTGTAACTAAGCAGGCGCATGTGGAAAACAGTGAAATTAACGAAGTAACAATCGTATAACAAAGCCTGTAACTAACCAGGCTCACAGTACTACAAGGCCTGGAACTTAACAGGCACAAGTTTAAACAGTCAACAGTTAACAGTCAACAGTTAACAGAGTGATAATAGACAAACATGTGTAAACATGTTAACCATGTAACAGCTGAGAAGCTATGCAAGAACTGTAGAAAAAGCCCCCAAGGGCAATAGGGTGGGTGCTGTGTCCCCCAATTAGAGGCTAAGAGAAAAGGATTTTACGGTGAGTACACAAAAATCTCCTTTTCTCCTTCGCCTCATTGGGGGACACAGACCGTGGGACGTCCCAAAGCAGTCCCTGGGTGGGAAAAGCAATGGAACTAGAGACACTGAACATAGTCAGTGAAAAACTATGCACCGATAGGCGGGCTGCTGCCGCCTGGAGGGCACGTGTACCCAGACCTGCGTTTGTCGAGGGCTGAGTGCAAGCACTATAGTGGCTTGGGTATGGGTGTAGGCTGACGTTTTGGCTGCCTAAAACACCAGTTTCGCCGATACCTCTTACCGAACTGTCCAGGAGGCTTCCACGGCTATAGTAGAATGTGCCGTGACCTGCCGGAAGGGATGAGTTTTCGAAGGTATAAGCGTCTTGGATGGTTACAGAAAAAACCACCTGGTTAGGGGAGCCGCAGAGGCTGACGTGCCTTTATGTCGGCCCATTGGAAGAAGGATAAAAGGAGAATCCGACTTCTTAGTAGGGCGCTGTGTTGGGCACCTAGACGCGTAGGGCCCTGACAAGGTCCCGCATATGTAGGTCCTTCGCAAACCGGACAGACCGGAGTCGGGCGCCGTGATGGCAGAGAGATGTCTTCATGTAGGTGGAAGGAGTAAGCCTACCCTAGAAAGAATAATGGAACCAGCCATAGGACAAGTATGTCCAGATGGAAGACTAGAAAAAAGAGAGTTACATGAGACCGCTGCAAGTACTGAGACTTCAGCAGAGACAAATAAATGCCACCGAACCATACTACTATTTGGATGAGGATGCAAAAGGTAATATCCCATCGAGGCTGAAAAAAAAAAAGGTGGTTCCTGTAGTGCCGTGAGGACCAAGTTCATGGTCCCCACGGGTGTGGTCTTGTTGCATGGATCTTAAATAGCAGACCCTTTGAAGGAAGGAGTTCATAGACGTCTGGTGGCAAGACGTGTTTGTAATAGGGTGAAAAACAGCTGAAAACCTGCTGTGTAAGAGACCCTAAGGACAGACCTGAGTCCAGGTCTGAGTGGAAGAAACGGAGAGTCCCTGGCATGAAGTAGGGCCAAGGGGAAAGACCCCTAGAGGTGCCCCAGGCAACAAACTAAAAACGATTACGCGTGTGATCGGATATCGCTGATAAAGCTGGTGTCCTCTCTGTGACTACGGTTGTCACAATATCCTGGTGAAAAAACCTCTTGGGTTCAATTCTAGATCTCAAAGGCTACGCTAGTAACCTTGGATGAGAGGAATTTTGAGGGAGAACTGGCCGTGATCGAGCAGGTCTGGACTGTCCGTTAGACGTCCTGGTACTGCTGCTATAAATTGGACGAGTCTGCGCAGCAAGCGCGTGTGGGCAATCTGAGACCGCGAAGACGATCCCGCGACATTCCCGTTTGATATTCCAGACTGTTAGTGGGGAAAGAATATAGGAGAGACGGATACCGGTCCAGGCTTGGACTAGTGCGTCTGTCCCACTGACTGTGGATCCTGAGATCCTGGCATTGAGGCGTGACTCCATCGGGTCCATATCTGTGGTGTCCTGGCGTTGGCGTTTTAACAGAGGACTTCTAGAGAAAAGGGGCCAATCCCCTGGTTCCATCCCTTGGTGGATTAGAGAATCAGCCTCCCAGACGTGTACACCTGGTATGAGAACAACTGGCAGTACAGTGTTCCAAGGTTTCCACCTAGTAAAGGATGTGGTGAACTTGTCATCGCTTAGAGACTGCAGGTTCCACCCTGGTGGTTGACATATGCCACAGTTGTGGCATTGTCCGACTGTATCCGGACATGATCGAATGCCAGAAGGAGAATGATTTCAGTACTAGAGATACTGCACGAATGTTCGTAGATTGAGGGGCATCTTCGAGACAGGGCAAGGCTACTGCCATGTGCATTGTGATGGGGGTACATCGCATCCCATCCTGTTCTCGTGCAACACCTGAGTATGGATAATTGCAAAGACCGGCGATTAGCTGAACCAATGGAACCGACTTCCAAGCTGCTCTATGCGGTCTAGGATTCTTATAGCAGTTGTGAAGGATTGGGGAGACCTCTGACTGAGGCTGTGGGTTCCCAGACGAAGAATACGTGTCCTGTCTGGGGAAATTGGACTATAGCTGTGGATGTGCAACCAAAGGCCGCCGTGTTCATGCGATGCTGTGCATCCAATACGGTTGAGACTCCATACGTGATGCTGTAGCATGTGGCCGTCAGGAGTATGCAGCAGGGCTGGGGCTCCTGGAATGCGTGTGCTGTGCTGCAGCATGTGTCTTGGAATTGCGGTAGACCTGTGGAGGTCGATCCTACCAAGTCTTCTCAACGAGCACGGTGTAGATGCCACTGTTCGCAGACCTTGAAAGTCATGCATTGATAAAGGGTCATCCAGAAATGGGAGACTGCTGAAATGTAGAATAGACATTGCCAACTTCAGGCTGGGAAAAAAACCTTGTAGTCTTTGCGCTTCAGTCCTTTTTTTTTTTTTTTTTGGCCTTGGCCCACTCCTTGTGCTGGCGCTTCGGAGGCTCCGACGTCAGGAGGAGGGTGGGCGTGGCAGGCGAAGGGCGGACAGAGGGTGGACAAGCCAGTGATGTCACATCTAGGCCGAAGGCAGGGCCTCGCGTTAGTCGCAGGACCCGGAAAAGGCAGAGGCCCGGCGCGGAGCCGGAAGTCATGAGCAGCGCTGACCGAAACCGGAGGCTGTGCTCGCGATAGTTCAGTCGCCAGTGTCCTGCGCAGCACACAGCGAGCGCTATCCCACCGTGAGTATCCTCTTTTGACTCCCGAGTCGAGAAGGGACAGATTGCGTGGAAGAGTGTTCGGGCCACGTTCATACGGGGTCCAAAAGGGCCCTCCATTGGTTAATGCGGTCGGGGGTCTGCAAAGTCCAGCTTTGAGGCGGGTTGTGCAGAGTGCTCGCACGTGTCATTTCAACCCAAGTACCTAAATAGGTATAGGGAGGAGATTAGCGACAGGGCTCGTATTTCAGGTTCTGCGACCCTCGTTTTTGTAGTTTGGGGACGGAGGCCGACCAGGCCTTGGGCCGTCACAGCTTCAAACCCGAGTCCCCCACAGTGGGAAGTTGAGGAAGGAGTATGGTTTATAGTAATCTCGGCCACGACCCAGCGCCTCCAACGGTGGGGAGCTGAGGAGGGAGTGTGCTATGGTTCTTAGGTCCAGAGACCCGTAGCTAAATAACTCGTGCAGTTGCGGGTCACGGCGTGTCAGCCTGAGCCTTGTGAGACTTGACTGTCATCACCGCCAACCAGAGCTCCAGCTGTGGGATTTGGAGAGAATTGGCAAACGGTCCTGGGACCCTTGCCATTGTCAGGTAAATATAGAGTACATCAACTTCCACTGGGCACTCCAACAATGGAGGGCCAAGTGAAACGTGAGAGTCAAACTCGTAGTAATTCCACCACCCTAGTCCTCCCAACTGTGTGGGGGCCTGGGGAGGGGTCTGATGGACAAGTATTTTGAGCCGTTGGAATAGTAACTGGGCTCCGCCAACGTTGGGGGACCAAGGAATAGGCATTTTCTTGTCGCTTCAACCCAGCTCCCCCAGGGCAAAGCCATAAGGTTGGACAAGTGTACCAACAGGTACCTGCATCTGGCACGGTGTGAGGAAAAAACAATACGTGCGTTGGCCCGTGCGCTGATTACTACTGTAGAGGCAGTTACACTGCCCCTCGTAGTATTGTCCTGAGGGGGGGACACAAACTGGAGCAGGATATATCGCTGCTGATTGTCCTGCCGTTTTTGTTGGAAACTGCCGCACAGCGAAGCTGCGCATTGTACTCTCCAGAGTCGCTGTGCGTGTGCCCCCCGCCGTGCTGTACTCGCTGTACCCCTGCATAGCGGATGCTGAGCCATGGCTTTTGGAGAAGCCAGAGAATGATGGGGGGGCATTGCAGACCGGCCGTAGCTCTGTGGCATGGCAGGCTCTGCCGTATGTCCCTCTTCCCTTTGTTGCAGGCACTGTAGGACTCCTAAAACCAAGGCCCCGGCTGCACTGGTGAGCCTTGAAGGGCACGGCAGGGAGGAAGCACTGTTGGGCTCCCAGTGTTTGTGGGGGGCCTAGTGCTCGTTCTACCCCCTGCTGGCTGTGCATATGTGCCGCCATGCCAGCAAGGTGTGGGCACGTAACTGTCCGCACACAGGACAGCTGACCTACATGTGTGATTCATGACATGTGTCAGCTGTCTGTGTAGTGTGTGCACAGTGCCCGCACACAGGCTAGCCAGTACATGTGGCAGCTGTGTGCAGTGGCTCAAGGCTGGCAGCTGCGGTGACAGGAGCAGTGCCTGTGTCCTTTAATGGCCGCCGCTGCTTATAGGAGAGGGGTCATCCTCATCCTGTGCCCCCCGGAGATATGCTGAGCCATGGCTTTTGTGCTACATATCAACATCCCATATGTAGATTGTTTTTCCTGCTTTTTCCTGTTGAGCCACCACTCAGGAATTGAGTGAGGAGGGAGGGGGGCGGGGCGCTGAGCAAAAAAGAGCGCGGTCCTTGTAAAAAAACGCGCCCTCTGTGCTCCGGCCCGCCCCCTGCTATGACGCTGGCAGCGTCATCCTCGTCATCCGGGGGGGCGGGCCGGGGGGCGTGGAGAAGGCGGCGGCTTCGGTGAAGGCCGAAGCCGCGGCCTAAATTTGAGACCTGCGGCCGCAAATGTCGCCAGGGCGGCGCGGAGGTGCGGAGGTGGGGTCCGGAACTAAACCGGACCCCGCCGGACCCCTGGGCAGACAGCGGTGGCGGGATGTGGGCCCCCACAGAGGACCCAGCGTGCTGGGTCCTCTGGGATCATCAAAGTGCAGCCCTGCTGGCTGCTGCAGGGACACAGGCAAGCTGTGTCCCTGCCAGGGAAAGATCTCCCTCTGCTATAATAGCCCCCGCAGAGGACCCAGAGTACTGGGTCCTCTGTAACCACCAGGATGCAGCCCTTAGTGCTGGCTGCTGCAGGGACACAGGCAAGCTGTGTCCCTGCTAGTGCTGGTTGCCCCGTTGTTGGTCCCCCGGCCCCTTCAGGAGGTACACAGCGAGCTGTGTGCCCTGGTACTGCGGCGAGCAGGCTGCCGCTGAGGGGTAAGGAGTCTTCAGCAAAGCTGGGGACTCCTGGGTGCCTAGAGCAGGTCCGAGCTGCTGCACCAGAGGCTCTACCTGAGGTGTCTCAACCTAAATGAACCCCAAAGGGGTATTTAGGGAGGGATGCTGCTCCACCGTCAGGTGCCTTGTCCTTCGCCTCGACCTCAACCCAGTAACCCCAACAGTGGGGAAATGGGGAGGAAGGGTCGTTGTCTCAACCTTAACCCAGCGTCCCCAACATTGGGGGGCCGAGGAGGGAGCGGCATGTTAGGGGGACCAGTCGACCTCAACCAGGCGCCCCCAACAGTGGGGGGCCGAGGAGGGACCATGCCGGGAGTCTCATCAGAGACCCACTTTTCTTCTTCTTGAAGAAAAAAATTCCAAAAAGAAAGTTTTTTAGGAGCACTAAAAAATCTGTGTGTGCCTCCTAGACACTAAGCAAAAACTGGAGAATCACTTCCTGTTCTAGGGGTGTATAACTGCATAGGAGGAGCCACTTAACTCTTTTGCAGATTTTGCCTAGTGTCGCCTCCTAGTGGACAGCAGCATAACACCCACGGTCTGTGTCCCCCAATGAGGCGAAGGAGAAACAGACAATGAGAAAACTGGGAGAAACACAGCACAATATTAAAGCTGCTGGACCTGAGCTGGCAACTCAATACTAGAAGCATAGAAGTTACCCAGGCACTGACTGCAGGCAGTGTGGATCCTTAGTATCCACCTCCTCTCATTGATTGGCTGGGAGACCTCCTCTGATTGATTGGCTGGGAGAGGAGCAGGAAGAAAACGATTCACTGGCCCCTTTAAGACTGAGCAGCAGTGCACACGCATGTCCTATGCGCGCCTCCAGGAGGACGCAGGAGTTTGGGACGGCGCCACAGAGAGAGGAGATGGCGTGGGAGCGCGGGCCAGGTGAGCATAGAGACGGGAGTGGGAGCGGAGCCCCCGGAGAGGTCGGTGACCCGCAAGGACCTGACCTCCATGCCTCATGATAGGCCGCAGCAGCGGGGTGGCAGGCTGCAAAGTGTCAGCAGGCACAGGCCGGACGGCAGCAGGCACCAGCCGGGCCAGGTGGTGACATGACCCCCCCCCGCACGCCCCCTCTCCCCGCAAGCCGGCATAAAAACACGAGGAGCGTTGATGTTCTCCTCCGGCTCCCAGGACCGTTCCTCCGGGCCGAGCCCCTTCCAATCCACCAAATACCACGTAATGCATCCTTTCTTCTTCATGTCCAGAATGGCTTTGATCTCGTAGACGTCATTGGCTGAGACGGGAGGAGGATGTACTCCCGGATCCTGGGAGAATCGACCGAGCACCACAGGCTTGAGGAGGGAACGGTGAAATGAATTATGGATACGCAGAGAGGAAGGCAGTTTCAACTGGTAGCATACCTCGTTAAGTCTCCAGAGGACCTCAAAGGGACTGATGTAGCGAGGAGCGAATTTATAGGAGGGTACCTTGAGGCGGACATACTTGGAAGAAAGCCATACCTTGTCACCCGACTGAAACAAGGGAGAATCCAACAGTCTTTTGTTGGCATGGTACTTTATCCGTTTGGACGCTTTCTCCAAGGCTGCTTGTGTCTCAGTCCAGATCTTGGAGAAGTCTCGGGCTACTGCTTCTGCTGCCGGATTGGGAGTCGTGATGGCTAAGGGGGTTGGAATCCTCGGATGCTGACCGTACACGATAAAAATGGACTGTTACGGGTTGACTCACCGACATGGTTGTTATAGGAGAACTCCGCCCATGGTAGTATAGAGACCCAATCGTCGTGGTGAGTGTTGACGAAGTGCCGTAGGTAGCTGGTCAGCACCTGATTTACCCGTTCGACTTGCCCATTGGATTGTGGATGATAGGCTGAGGAGAAGTCCAAGGAGACGTCCAGCTTCCTACAGAGGGAACGCCAGAACCGGGACACAAATTTCACACCTCTTTCGGAAACAATGTGAGAAGTTAAACCATGTAAAAGGAGGATGTGTAGGACAAACAACTCCGCCAACCTGGGCGCAGAAGGAAGCCCAGGCAAGGGAACGAAATGACCCATCTTGGAGAACCAATCCACCACGACCCATATAACGGTGTTGCCGGAGACCGGTAGGTCGGTGATGAAGTCCATAGCGATGTGCCTCCAAGGTTCTGACGGTGCAGGCAAAGGCAGGAGTTGCCCGGCTGGTAGCTGCTTGGGTGTCTTGTTGCGGGCACAGGACGGGCAGGCAGAGACATACTCTGTGACCTCCTGATGCATCCTTGGCCACCAGTAATGCCGACTGATCAACTGGAGGGCTTTTGCCAGTCCTGCATGCCCGGCAAGCCTGGATGAATGACCCCAGTGAAGAACGCTCCTCTGTTCTGTTTCGGGCACCAACGTCTTACATGGAGGTAGCTGAGACAAGCGGAGCAGGGCTACCATGACCATATTGGAAGGGTCAATGATGGGACAGTGCTCCTCCTCTTGATCGCTGGTGACGAAGGATCGAGACAGGGCGTCAGCCTTTACATTCTTGCCTGCTGTACGGAAGTGGAGGCGGAAGTCGGACCGAGCAAAAAACAGTGACCAGCGGGCTTGACGGGGGTTGAGCCTCTGAGCGGACTGTAGGTACAACAAGTACTTATGATCAGTGAAGATTACTACCGGATGTACTGCGCCCTCCAGGAGGTAGCGCCACTCCTCCAGAGCCATCTTGACGGCCAGCAGCTCCCGGTCACCGATGGAATATTAAATATTAAATATTAAAGCTGCTGGACCTGAGCTGGCAGCTCAATACTGAAAGCATAGAAGTTACTCAGGCACTGACTGCAGGCAGTGTGGATCTTTAGTATCCACCTCGTCTCATTGATTGGCTGGGAGACCTCCTCTCATTGATTGGCTGGGAGAGGAACAGGAATGAAATGGTGCACTGGCCCCTTTAAGACTGAGCAGCAGTCTGCGTGCGTGCCCTATGCGTGCCTCCAGGAGGACGCAGGAGCCCGGGACGGCGCCACAGAGAGAGGAGATGGCGTGGGAGCGCGGGCCAGGTGAGCGTAGAGACAGGAGTGGGAGCGGAGCCCCTGGAGAGGTCGGCGACCCGCAAGAACCTGACCCCCCTGCCTCATGACAGGCCGCAGCAGTGGGGTGGCAGGCTGTGAAGTGACAGCAGGCACAGGCCGGACGGGAGCAGGCACCGGCCGGGTGGTGACATATATATTTATAGCATACACATAGTGTATATAATATATAGTGTATTAAATTTGTTTTATTCTGGAATTTTACTTTTATCACTGGATTTTATTTCTATTTTCTCCCAGAATTTGGTGACACGATAGATCCTTAGTACAAAGTAAAACCTAAATAAAATTGCATTACAGTAATTACTGACTTGGTCGAATTAAATTACCCTTTCATTGTAACGTAAAAAACCCTAATGGTACCTTTACACGCCGCCACTGCAGGATGGATACCAACGGCTACTTCACGTGCACGAGCACGCCCAAACGGTTACCAACGGGAAACGCACCCTCTTTACACGCCGCCACAAGGTGCGCTACGCTACGCTACATCTACAGCTAGCTACATCACCGGGTGTCTCAAGTAGCCATCTGTAGCCCATCGTACGTCATTTACACACCGCTACAACCAGCTAATATGGGCGGACCTGGTGCAGCAGGGACAGCACATAGGCGTGCTCCAATTGTGGATTACGAGACGTCCGTACGCTGATAGGACAAAGCAATAATACCATGATTGGCCAGGCATCGCAGGAGGCTGATTAATACTTGATGCTCGAGCAATTGTGTAGTGTGACTCGTCAGCTCCTTAAATATGCCGCCCTGTGCGGCGACAACCAATCGCAACGCAGGAGCTTCCTCCAATGATCGCTGAAGGGGGCGCGGAAACCCGGACCCTGTGTCACGCCCCAGCTACATAGCATGGTGTAGGAACAACCCTTCTGTTCCTTCTTTACACGCCGATACAGCTCGCTACAATCGGCGATGTAGCCATCTGTTTATGGGCAGTGCACGGATACAGATGTATCTGTAGCCGGCTGTGTCGTCCCGTCTTCAGACGCCGCTACTACGGGCGATATTGGCGCGACAAGCTACATTTGTAGCCTGTAGCGGGTTGTATGCATCCTGCAGTGGCGGCGTGTAAAGGTACCATAAGGGTACCTTTACACACGGCTACATTTGTAGCTTGTCACCAGGTAACTTACAGGTTGCAGTGAAATCATGGATACATGGTTCTATCTTGTTGCTGTGTGCAAATGGAATTATGTATCCATGATTTCACTGCAACCAGTAAGTTACCTGTAGCCACCCTAGAAATGTAGCCGCGTGTAAAGGTACCCTTAGGGTACCGTTACACGTCACAACATTGCATTTGCAATTTGCTGGTTGCAGTGAAATCATGGACACATTGTTCCATTTGTACACGGCAACAAAATAGAACTATGTGTCCATGATTTCACTGCAACCAGCAAATTGCAAGTGAAATTGCATGCAATGTTGCAACGTGTAACAGTACCCTAATGGTACCTTTACACGCCGCCACAGGAAGGGAGAAACCACCAGGCACTGGACACAATTGTGCCTGTTGCCATGAAATCACTACGAAATGGTGGCGTGTAATTCAGGGAGTTCCTTCCCGTGTCTGGCGGTTCCTTCGGATACCTGTTTCTGAGCCGTGCTCAAAAACAGGAAGGAATATTTCCTATGGTGGCGGCGTGTAATCGGGGCACAGGCACGGTATTTGCGTGGCCTAGTGAAAACCCAGGGGCGTGCCACAGTGTCATGTTTACCACGCCCCATCAGCTATCATTGGTGGGGGCTACTATGTAACCATTGGCTGTCCCAGCACAGAGCGCCATATTAAACGAGCTGACCAGTCACACTACACATTTGCAATAGCGTCATGTATTAGCCAACCTTCATGCGCAGGCTGGCCAATCATGATGCTATTGCATTGTCCAATCACCATATGAGTGTCACATAATATACAACTCTGTCACGCCTATGACCTTACGGCACACAATATGTACGCCCATATTCCTTTGTGGTAGCGGCATGTAAACCACGGAAGGTATTCCACAGGAGGTAACTCGCGGCACCCGTCGGCACTTCCGGGGAACAAAAATACCTTTAGTGGAGCACATTGTGGCGGCGTGTTTATGCGGCATCGGCGACCGGTATCCACCGTTAAAAACACGTTCGTGCACGTGCAGTGGCTACCGGTTGCTGCACTCTGTGGCGGCGTGTAAAGGTACCATTACAGGGTAAAAAATGTTAATTTTCACTTCATACTAAAATGCTCATTACACTCCTAGATAATTGCCTTGAGGGGTGTAGTTTATTTTTTCTCTTAGTACCAGACCAATTTTCCTCAAATGCTTTGTAAATACCCAATTTAGGTCACAAATGTGCATGGTGTTTTTCAGTATCCGAGACCTGTTGAAGGTTCAGCCAAAGTATTTGTGTCACACAAATGGTATTAAAATAAAAAAACAGAAACACATTCTAATAATTATGGTACCTTTACACGCCGCTACCGAAGGTTAGAAACCACCGGGTGTCGCACGTGCACTTGCACGTTTCAACGGTTCCTAACGGTACCTGATACCGCATTTACACGCCGCTACAAGGTGCTCCACAGTAGGTTTTTTCGATCCCTGGAAGCACCGACGCGTGCCGCAGGTTACCTTCTGTAGCGCACCTTCCCTGATTTACACGCCGCTACCACAAGGGAATATGGGCGGACCTGGGGCAGCAGGGACAACACATAAGCCTGCCAGAGTTGTGGATTACGAGGCGCTCGTACGGTGATTGGACAATGCAATAGCATCGTGATTGGCCAGCCAGCGCAGGAAGGCTGGCTAATACATGATGCTATTGCAATTGTGTAGTGTGACTGGTCAGCTCCTTAAATATGCCGCCCTATGCAGGGACAACCAATTGTAACGCAGGAGCTTCCACCAATGATCGCTGATGGGGCGCGGTATCCCGGAGGCTGTGTCATGCCCCAGGGAGTTCACTAGGTGTGAAAAATACCTTCCTGTTCCAAGATTACATGCCGCTACCATAGGGTTTATACCTACTTGTTTTTGAGCATGGCTGAAAGACAGGTGTCGACAGAGACCGGTGGCAACAACCTGAATTACACGCCGCTACTTCGCGGTGTTTTGAAGGTACAAGTTACAATTGTCTCTGACACCCGGTGGTTTCGTGTAAAGGTACCATAAGAGATCTTTCCTTTTGCAATGGTGAAATGCTGAGCACCATAGAAAATGCATCTCTATGGAAAAAAAAAGCTAATTTTCGCAGTGCAAAATATATTCTCTTTTAATTTCTGAAGACACTTGCAGGTTTAAAATGTTAACTCACCCCTTCATAAATTCCTTGAGGGGTAGAGTTTACACAATGGGATTACTTCTTGGTTGTTTGATTTTTTTTCTCACCTAAAACCTCTGAATTTGTAGACCAATGTTGTGTAAATCAACAAATTAGGACTCAAGTGTTCATGGAGCACTTTCACTCCTAAACCCTGTAATATGTCTGGCCCTATTATTAGGGCCAGATGTAGGGAGTTTCTAAAACCAGGAAACCGAGTATAATTATTAGTAAGCTGTCATTTCACAGTGGCAAAAACCTCATATTGGGCATATATGGTACATCTATTACTGTGCGTGCACATGATCAGTGAGCGCAGCGTTTTGGATGCAGTGTCTTGCAGCTACTTCCACAATGCTACGTTGTACGGTAGAAGCACAGTGGATGGGATTTGCAGAAATTCCATCCTCACTATGCTTCACCCGACCGCAGCTGCGGTGTGGGTTGCCGGCATTCCACTCCTCCGCAGCATGTTCCTTTCATGCTGCGGAGTCAGAAGTGGCTCCCATCCAGTGCACTCAGGGAGAAGCCACCCTGCACCATCTGCAGATGGTGAGTACAGGGTGGCTGCAGTCTCCCTGCGGCCACCCACAGCTTCCCTCAGGTCAGGAGGAGCTGCGTCCAAGATGTACCTCCTCTGGACCAAGAGCACATACTCTTAAAAATTGCAATTATCACAATGTATCATCCATTGCACACTAATATGTGGACAACACCTATGTAGTGGAAATATTTTTCAAAATGGTCTGGCTTGTGGGTGGCAACCATACAGGTACCCTGCATATGTGATTTGGCATTAAAAAATCATTCAGCAAAATTTGCTCTCCAAATGGAGAAAGGTAACTATTGAAAGTGATTTCCGGCTCAATTCTTTAACTGCACATATGTGCTGATCTTTCTATAAAAATAAAAAATAGCAGATGTTAACCAATCCACTTGCAGCTCCTCTGTCTATTGACAAGGTTCTGGGTTCTTTCTTTCTGCCATTGTCAGAGTTTGATCATTGCAGTCAATTGGTTGTGGAATTAACATATTTACACAGTGGCCAATGATTAGCAGCAGTGGTCATCAACCAAAAAAACTAAAGATGAATACCAGAGGGGAACCTGATCAGCAGGACGGAGGAGTTGCAGGTAGGTAGGTATATGTTGTAAACAAACTGGGTCCACATGTTTAATAAAAGAAAGCGATGGAAAACCCCTTTTAGGCTATGTGCCCATTGGACGTTTTGTGGGCTGTTTTTTAGCGTTTTCCGTCGGCGGTTTCCGCTGAGTTTTATGTTAATTTATGTTAATCCTAACCAGCGGTTGGCTTAACATGCTAGTCAATGGATTTTAGAAAACTCTGTGTACATTAGAACGTTTTTTTTGGTCTCCTTTCCACTTTCTTCACCGGTTTTCCACCGGTTGTCAAGAATAGAGCATGTGACTTCTTTTTAGCGTTTTTCCAGCGTGTCTAGCACAAAAACCAGTCGCCAAGAAAATCGCTGAGAAAACGCTGTATAAACGCTGAAAATCGCTAGGAAATCGCTAGGAAATCGCTACAAAATCGCTAGAAAATCGCTAACAAAACGAGGGACACTGCTCAGGTTTTCTGACGGTCTGCAATGATGCAGAACCGTCCAATGTGCACATACCCTTAGGCTGCTTTCACACTGCAGTTTTTTCCTGATCAGGATTCATTAGGTTTTGTGTGCCAAAACCCCAAGTGTCTCCAAAACCCAGAACAGGTGTCAATCTTTCAATTATAATTTTTCTCTGCAAGTTTCACTCCTGGTTTTAGCAAACAAAACCTGATGATTCCTGAACAGGAAAAAACTGCAGTGTGAAAGCAGCCTAACTCTTTTGTGATATGACTGTTTTAAAAGAAGAAACATTACTATTTTGAAAAATGCTAATTTTTCTAATTTTTTTTGTATATTTCAGTTTTGTTTTAAATAAGCTCAAAATATATTGAATTAAATAAACTATTAGTATAAATTTCAATATATCATGATAAAAGTGTCACTGTCACTCTAATAAATAATACGGTCCAGATTTATTGCCAAGAAAAGAATATGCCAAACATATGTGGTGCCCCTGCAGATCGGTCGCCACGAGATGGGGCAGGAGCTGAGATCGGTAAGTCGGGCACCCCACACACACACCCAACACATCCCCCAATCCCAAGTCTAAATTGCTTCATGTCTAGCAATTGGATAGCGGGAGGAGCCAGGTGGAGGGTGGAATGTAGGACAGGACCCTGGAAGGGGTGGAGATGACTCAACAAAAAGCAACACACAACACCAAAGAGTTAGTTAGTCAGTCAGTAGAGTCAGTGAAGGAGTGATTCCCAGTAGTCTAGCAGAGAACAGCAAAGACACCCATCAGCCAAGTAGTCAGAGAGAGACCAGACTGAAAGAACCCTGACCCGGCGGCTTGTGCCACCGTATGGGAAGATAGAGGGGGTACAAGGTGTATCCGAGTCAGCGGGAACACCGACGGATCGGGCCGGAACCAGAGTGCTGGCTCAGTTGATGTGGCAGGGAAGCTGCATGCAGAAAAATCACCGAAGTAGGACATAAAGATAAAAAAAAACCTCACCAAAATGTAGCCACTTCAAATATCCATTGCACCTAGCAGGAGGCTGCTAGCTCCTCTGAGAGGCAACACATGTGTCAAAACACCGATGCTCAGTCTACTGCAACCCAAGCATGGGGGCGATTGTAGCACCTGCGACAAGCCAGGCTAACAGGAAGGAGATTGGTGGTATATATAGACACAAGGTTACCAACAGGGCGTCAGCCACACAGGTCTATGTGACACACAGTGTCAGAGCTCAGCCTATTGGTCACGCCCAACTATTAGGCAAGGCGGGCTGCTCTGCACCAAACATATGCATCACAAGTGACAGACGCCCCCCAGAGGGCACAGCCTCAACTGCAAACAGATAAATAGATGCAACAAAACACTATAGATAAACATGTGAGGTGTTAGTAGATATTTTGGGCCAAAATAACGTAAGCTCGTAACCCACCGTCAAGGGCCCTCATGCTTACGAGTCCTAACCATATGTCTGTTTAGTGGGTAAACCACCAAACATTTAGAAAAATCCCAGCACCCGGACATTGACCGCAATTCTATTGCTTTTTGCGCATCAATTTCCCCTTTGGGGATTGCGGCAGGGCGCATCCAGCCACAGTGCACACAGGACCTGTGATGACCTCACATTCTACCACCTGACCGGGCATACATGACCAGAAGGTGGCTAGGATCCCTAGAGGAATCCTAGAGCTCAAGCTAGGACAAGGCGCTGGTCCGTAATTTCGGAGCTGCAGGCTGTTAAACCGAGGTTGTGCAAGCAGCACAACATCAATAGATGAGCAAACTAACTCACCATTTTCTCTCTCCCCTAATGCCATCGGGTCCGTCACAGGGAGACACCTCCTATTCATTTTCCTCTTTCATATCACATAGACTTGTGTGGCCCTTTTGGTAACCTTGTGTCTATGTATACCACCAATCTCCTCCCTGTTAGCCTGGCTAGTCGCAGGTGCTACAATCTCCCCCATGCTTGGGTTGCAGGAGACTGAGCATCGGTGTTCAGACACATGTGTTGCCTCTCAGAGGAGCCAGCAGCCTCCTGCTAGGTGCAATGGATATTTGAAGTGGCTAAATTTTGGTGAGTTTTTTTTAGGGACGCTGCATGCCCCAACCATGAACTCCGGCGGGGTGCTGGGTCTTTATGTCCTGAGACCCAACCTCCGACACAGCAAAAGGAAGGCCATTGAACTAGGGCCAGGAGACCCGTAAGGGTGCCCCCAGGGAGCTCGTGACCTCTGGACCGTAGCAAGTGTGCGGAATAGAGTGAAAGAGACCCGAAAGGAACATGAAAGGGGGTGTTGCAGACAAGCCGTCCCAGCTGCTGATAACGCACCGGAGCCGCTGTGTACTGAACTGTGTTGTAACACCTAACGAGTGGAGAAGTAAACACGGTAAAAGCTCAGAACTGTGTGTGACTTTCTTTCTGTGCCTGAGAAGTGAAATTAAGTCCGCAATCAGGCAGCAGGAGGCTGCCTAAGGATACAAAGAACTTTACACCACACTTAGACTTTCTACATGGTAGCCCTGGGGACCAGCCTTACCCGTGGAGGGCTCAACATCTCTGCTGCAACTCATATCATCCCCAGAGTTCCCGACGGCAGTGGGGGCTACCTTTAGCCACAAACCATGGGTGACGTCACGATTTAATTTCTAAAAACTGTTTTCCCCCTTTTATTGAGTCGCTCGGGACCACAGAGCTGAGTCAGGATACCGTGAAATCCTGCAGATGACGACGACGACGAGAGGGCCTGGTTCCGAGTACCCCACGGTCGGGTGGGCGACTCACAAGCAACATGTGGCTACCACCTAACATTTTGCAAAAGTTAATGTGATATCTGCTTGTGTTTTGCAGTTTGCTTTCTCAGTTGATACCAATTATTGAAAATGAACCAGCATTTTTATTATTATTTTAGGTATTATTCTTAAAACTTCTGTAAAAGTCAGCAAACAACACCAGGCCCAATGAAACCTACAAAAATGATTTAAGGTGATGTCATGCGCAGTCTGTGCAACAGACCTGAGAGGTTAAGAACTGTAAAAAAACCTGTGATAAGTGGTGAAAAGATCATAGCAAGACATGACACGAACCTTAGACTGTCACTGGAATTAAAAGAATTTGTTATATAGTAAATAAGTCGTGATTCTATCTGCCTGGTTGTGTTTCTGGAGGAACAGTGTTTAGAGTTATTGGTTTTATTTGTACCTCAAAAATTCAATAAACCCCAAAAAGCACATCAGTTTACATAATAGCAGTACATAGAGACAACAAAAAATTAGGAATAATGTAACACATGATATTGTACTACATGTATGCAAATAAAAGAAAATTATTTTGGTGCATGCTGTTACAATGAGATTGAGTCTAAATGAAATTCTATAAAGTATTGTTATTTTGAGTAGATAAGGAAATATATTTAAAAGTTATTAATGTGTATATTTATTTGGTCCATTTAAGGAATTTATAAGGATTCCCAGTAAACCAGCCTTAGATCAAAATCATAAAGTCTCATGATTAGGATTTTTGGTAAACCAGACTTAGGTCCAAATCATGAAGTACCACCCTTCAGTGATCTCCTCCATTGCAGATCCATTTGTGATGAAGAATAACACTTAAGTGTGAGCTTTTATGATTTTGATTTAAGGCTATTAGTATGCATCTTACTCTACTCCCTTGGAAATCCCAAAAGTATGCAAAGGACAAAAGAACAATTATATGCCCACCAATTTCTATTTACAAGATATACTTTGTTTGTCAAAATATAAGATGGCTTCAAAAGATAAGCTAGGTTTTTTTTCAGGGGAGAGTGTCTTAAAATTTGTATTGGTGTTAGTGGTTGGATTGCCCATTGATGAAAAATTAATATTTACCCCATCTTCCACCCCTAATCCCTGCCACCCCTCTGTACTGCCATCAGTGATTTGACTGCACGTTAATTGCAAAATTAATATTCACCCCTTTCTCCCACCCATAATCCCGGCCACCCTTACGGCAGAATCAGTGATTGTAACTTATGTTAAGGGAAAAAATGAATATTCACTCCCTTCCATTGTCCAGTTCCCTCTGCCTGTGTCAGTGATTCACTCAGATAGTATTACTGCCCAAGGATCGCAGTGCAATGCTTGGACTGTCCGATGGTTCTACTGACCCCAGCTTGTCAGTGTATATTTCTATGTAGCTGTGACACTCAGGTAAAGAGGGCCACCAACCAGTGCAAGCATTGTGTCCGAACCAGGCCCTGGGGGTACTCGGATCACTCAGGCGCGGTCTCTGAGGGTAGTCACGGGTAGCGGTGCCTGAGGCCGTGAGCCCGGGGGATGCAGATAAAAGATGGAGATGGCAAGAAAATAATAAAATGTCTGTCGTGACGCCACCTGTAGGGGTCCGGTGATGGCACCGGCGCTGCTTGGGCATCCGGGGTGATGGGCGGCAGCAAGGTGGAACCGCTCCCTACAGGACGAGCGGGGGTCCCCGGGGCTGTAAGTTGTGGTGAGGGTAATAGGGTAGCGCGGTCAGTGTGGTGTAGATGGAAGGAGGGACACGCATGCATAAAGTCTTTTGGTACCTTTACTGGTGTTCTGCATAGGTACACTCGACCGGGGATGAGGTAAACACTTCAGAATTTCCACAGCGAGTAGGGTTGTAGGCCTCCTCGTTTCAGTTGCTCTGTCAGAGTCTGGCAGGCTTGGAACCCAACCAGACCATTACTTCTCTCTCTGTGTGACTCTCCACACCCGGGTTTGCTGCACTGAGGGCACTTCTATGGGATTTCCTGTCTGGCCTAGACTCTGGGCTCTCATTTGGTGGTGCTTCAGGTGTCCTGGAAGCTAAACCTCCTTGTAGTGCTGGTTTCTCTGCAGGGAATATTGTCTGTGTCCCTTAGCTCGGACCCAGTGACCGGAACTCTGCTGGGGTGAGTCGGTATGACTCCTCTGCCCCCTTCTTGTTGAACACTTCTCACTCCTCTGCCTGCGACCCCTACTCTGCGGGTCTACCACTTTCTCAGGTGGATGCTGGTATGGGCCTAGCACGGCTCCAGTACCAGCTCAGCTCACTCAGCTCTTCACAGTTCTGTAGTGACTGCACACTCTGGTGTTTCTCCCTCCAGAACCCGAATTTATAGGGGAAACTGGCTTAAGGCAACCAGTAGAGCTCCCCCTACAGGCCTGGGGTGAAAGGGTGCTGTGTGTTGGTGGATTACTCGCTGTGTACCATCCTTCCTTGTCCCAAGGGAGTCTGTGGTGACCTGGCACAGGGAGCCACATCCCCCCCTAGTTAACCTCAGTTCTCCCGGACTGAGCAAACGTTTTTGTTTACAACTTCACACAGTTATACATTTAATAATGGGTACTTACAGATTCTTAGAGTCAAAATTCACAAAAATCACTGAAAAAGAAGGAAAATATGAAAAAGCAGACCTTACGGCACTAGTCCATCTGCCGCAGGCTGGGGAAAAGGAGGAAAAAGGCAATTTTTGTCACTCTAGTCCTGTGACCGTAGTCCGGGTTCAAACAAACGAGAAAAGGTAAAGTCCAGCAGTAAAATCACCGATGGCTTGGACACATTTACGGGTTAACACATTTTATACTTTACACTTTACACAAATTCCCTATGGGTGTCTCTGCTTAGGAGGCCGGGTCTTTCCTACTTTCTCTATCCCTGGCACTTTCTATTCCCAACTTGATATGCTTGGGGCTGTGCCGAGTTCCTCCACCCTTCTATATACTACTATTCACATTTGCGGACTAAAGTCACTTGTTTACATCTCTCATTTTGACACTGTACAGTTTATTCTCTGAATCTTAAGGGTAACTGTCCAAAGGTACTACGGGTAGATCTGCGCAGTGTTGATGTGTCTATGTCTGCTTCTGGTGTTGTGCATGCACTATCTCTTCCTCTATTTGATCTACATGATTCTGGAATACCGTAGTATGCATGTAGTCTTTCTAATGGACTGACAGGTTCACCGATTGCAGGAATCTCAGGTTCCGGTACAACAGGCTGCATTTCTTGCACTTGAACGGGTTCTTCTTGTCTTCTTAGTTCTGGTGTTGGTTCTTAATTTTCAACAGGTTGATAGAACGAAATGACTGGTATTATAACTGCTCCATTGTATTGGGGCCAGTCTGCTGGTAGATCTCCAATTTCAGTGTGAATTACTTTTTCTTTTGGTTCTTCAACTGTCGATAAGGGATGATCTGTTTGTTGGGGTTTCAATTGATCAGGGCATCTCTTTAAATGATCTCTTGATACGGTTGCAGTTGTTCTTCCTTGATCTTTACTGATTACTAATGATGAGCGAGTACGCTTGTAACTACTCGGTACTCGCACGAGTATCACTGTACTCAGGCTACTCGGCGAGTACCGAGTAATCTCGCGATACTCATGCTGTGCGCGTGGTCCTCATCCCTGCATGTTGGCGCTCTTTAGAGAGCCAGCCCACA
>JARQOC010000001.1:480404498-480578082 GCA_033576535.1 Allobates femoralis | reverse complement strand
AAAGAAAGACATATGAAGGGTAGCACATGCCACTGTACACCCCAACATATATATGGGCAATGTATGTCAGAGCTTCTTCATGACTCTGCAGCTGCAGGATCATCTTCCTGCTTCATCCACATACACCCTATATTCCCCTGTAACCTATATGTCTACTTTACATAGCCACATATTATCATATGTGTATGCTACCCACATATGACATAATGTTGGCCTATCCTGGCCTTCTTTCAATCTCACTCAACCTGACCTAATGAACTGCAAACAGCACTGTTTAATAAGTCCACACATATCTGGCCATGTTGTTATTGTCATTAAGTATGTTGTTGCCTCAACAGGTAGGGACAGAAGGCGGGACCATCCCCCATCCCCGCTGTAGGAGCACCACAGAGCCAACCAGGGTCACCAGGCCAACTGCCAGCAGGAACGCCACCACATCTCCAAGGGCCCACATCACCCCACAGTCCGAGACCATCAGGCTCAGAAGGGACCCCAAGGGCTGCACCCACCCCACCCTTGGAAGGAGAGATGTCGAGTTTTGCCAATTCGGCACAGTGGTCCCCTGACGAGCCCACAAACGGCCAAGAAGGTGTGTGTAATGTCAATATTACTCATACGGTATATACTGTGCACTATATCTGTCTTTCTGTTTTTTTGGCGTTCATTTGAATGTAGGGACCTTTGTTATGGGCAAAACAAAAACACATATGCTGATCTCATTACAGATGACCCAAGCCAAGGGGTGGACTGGGCAATAAGCCCCTCACCATCCCCATCCCCCCAAATTGTGGGTCCCCAGCCCCCTGGTAAGTGCAAACACTTCTATAAGAAAACACACCCGCTATGTGTCCTAAACATGTTGCTGATGTTGATGTTCTGTATACTCTGTAGGTGGCCCATCCCTGCAGGACCTGGAGGCGGCCCATGAGGAAGCGTCATTGAAACTCGCCCAATTAGCGCATCTCATTGAGCAGTACAAGCAGTCCCATCCCACCTCTGCCCCTCAAGAAGGCCAGCCTCATACGCACGTGTGATGTGGGTTTTTAAAATGTTACCAAAGTTTTAGGCATTTTTCTAAAGACTGTTTGGATTTTATGGACCCTGTTGGTCCACTGTTGTAATAAAAAATACAGTGTTTTAAAGCATGGACACTTGTTAAGTGTTTTTATGAATGAATGTATATGTTTAATATTTGTTACCCCTGTAACGGGCTTTGACCCCATACCATTATTACGTAACAAAGGTTGACACGATAACACAAGTACATCTTTGTGTCCTCAAATGTGTTTATTTGTCCCAGGAAAGAGATGCATGTCCCAGTATATGGTGTAACAACAACGTATGGTGACATAATGTCTGATTTATAGGGGTACATAAGCACTGGGGACATATGTACGGCACCCAGGGACAGGCCTTTGTGGTGACACTGTATGGTGCCTGTGTGTGTTTTCCTCCATATACATGTATTTCATTCCACATATTCTGTACACATGCATGGACAAGGAAATGTTAGCTGAACAATACATATGACCCACATAACTGCAAACACACAAATATCTGTGCACACACATACTTTCAAGGCTCCAATATTCTCCTGACCAACAATGCAAGAGTAATTTTATTAGCCAACGCAGTAGCACAACACACATAACATAAAAGCGGCATACAAATTCACTGTACAATTAATCGACACGCGAGCGCCGTGTTTTGCCTTGTTGCCCCCGCCAATGCGTCTAGCAATAATCAGCGACACATCACACAAGAGCCAATACGCACATGTATGCTTACATGTAACGATGTGGCGCGGCGAACAAGGACCATTAATAATAATTGGTGTTTGCTTGCAACCAATCACACGTCTTCAAAGCGTCACACAACATGATGTTAACGCCTATCTCCGAGACGCGGGAGAAAACAACGCCCACATCGCTAATATGGTTGCTCTGTGTGACGCCGAAGCAGCCACCAGCGACTTGATCACCCTTGGGCCTTGGGCGACGCTCAGGCAATTTCCGGTCAGGTCATCACCTGAGCGTCGCCTGAGTTGTCGCCCCGTGTAAATAGGCGGCGGCAACCTTGGGCGACAAGCAAGAACGGGCGCACGCACGTGCGTCGCCTGTGAAATTGCCGGCGATATGTCCAGGTGTGACGGTACCCTTAATATCAGATCAGTAAAGGTCCAACACTAACAAATTCCAAAACTGTAATAAAGTTTACACAATTAGTTTAGATCATGATGTGTTTTTATTACCCAAACATCAAAATTGGTTCCTAAAAAGAGAACATGAATAAAGAAAAGCTAAATATGTCTATTTTTATTCAATCCAATTTTGATTTGGCTATTAAGGAAAGGATTTAAAAACTACCTTTGTTAGGCGAAAAGTCAACTCTAGTATTTTATAAACAGCAAAACTGATGGCAAATATTCGAAAACAGGAATCTGGAGAGGAAGTGGCCAAGTATACCAGGTCTTTATTTAGCACAGAATATGTAGTCTTCCTATCAGGAAACTTACATCAGACATATGTTATCTGGATAGATCTTGAAAATAATAATAATGATCCAAAGAATAAGCTGAGCAGCTGCATGTTTGTTGTACTCATTCTCTCCACTACTAGCAAATGTGATGACCATTTCACCTACTGAAAACATACAAACTGTCCATTACTGACATGCACCAAAAGTCCAAAACTAATATTCTGATGTATGTATATTGATGTCTCTCTGATGTTTGCTTTCTTCAGGAAAATCAGAATGTGATAAACCTATTTCTATTATATGCTAAAACATTTGTTTTAAGACCTAACACCTAGGACGTCACTGCACTGTTGATTCTTCCATCTTCCTTCATGGTTATCAATCTGCAGAAAGACGATGATTGTGACCAATCACCAGAAAGGTCTCCTTTGATGGCACTCTGAAGTGCAATTTGCATTTTTAATTTCCCAGAGGAGCATTGCATGGTTTATAGGTGTAACGGAATACAGGCTTTGCTTACGTTCTCATGCCGCCACGCCAACGGCAACTTGGGGCATGTGTCCCAGGTGGTAATAGTATGTGGACCCACTGGACCCATAAAATTTACTAACATAGGCACTGTACAACGTACAAGACATTATGCCAGGCTCCCAATTATGTACATCAGGCATGGGGGACATCTCAGGTTGGCAGACATCAGGAGGTCATCATGGGTTGATGTAGTTCAGGGTCGTCTGGCACGGGCATATCAGGAGGACGTATGACTCATGCCTCAGGCGTAGCACTGTCACAGCAGGAGAACATCAGACACAGACCTCAGCTAGACATTACAGGATGGACCCAGGGAACAGGCCAAACATCATAACATAGGCAGAATACGGAGAAAACAGTCCCAGGAACACCGACAGGACAGCTTAGGAGATCATCTGGTTAGATCCAGGAAACTCAGGCAGAGCCGTCACCAAAAATCAAGGCTGGAGACTACTCAGAAGCACGAGTGGGACCAACTCTGGATCACAGGCTGGATGACCAGGACCTCGGACTGGACATCTGGACACAGGCTGGAAATCTATGACACTAGCAGGACATCTAAGACACGGGCAGGACATCTACGACACAGGCAGGACATGTAGACACAGGCAGGACATCTGGACACCGGACATCAGTCATCAGGCTCTGGTGTCTGGACATCAGTCATCAGGCTCCAGGCAGTTGTCATCAGCCTCAGGACATCGGACATAGCATCAGGCATCAGGCAGCAGTCCTCAGGCTCCAGACATTAGTCATCGAACACTGAATGGAAAGGACCCAAGCAAGATGGTGCAAGTGACATGCCCCACCAGGGCCATGGGACTCAGAATCCGTGCCTTCAGTTCTCTTAGGGATGTCACAATGTCTTACCCCACTCCGTGGCCCGGGCGGTATCATTAAAATGGAGGGGGTAGATTATTTGTTGAATTGATTTTGTGATGCCACCCATGGATTTTGGCAATTGGGATTGATGGCCGACGCTGCAGTGCAGATCCTCTGGGGCAGGTGGTATTGCAGCTAAGGTGGTGTAGCTCTCCATGGGTAGAGCTGTGAGCCCCAGGGCAGAGGTAAAGTTATTTGTAGGGACAACGGCGTGGTAATAACTTGAGGACACAGCAAACTGCAGTCTTTGAAGTTTATTCACAGTTGTTACATGGCTCCAGATGGTTCCAGCCTGCAATGGGGTGCTGTGTACTCCGGGCCACAGTGTGCTTTCTTGCTCTGTGGCCTAGTCCCTCTTGCTGACCCTGGATTCTCTGTCAACTCTGACTTCACAATTAAAAGATGAACCAGAGGTTTATCCATGAGACACAGGAAAGTCACAGTCACCTAAGTACAGGACTCAAGTCACAGAAAGACTTCAGGAATATCACAAAGCAGGATTTCAAGGCAAGGACTCTGGTAGCTGGGAAAACACATGGACAGGAAGGGTCCAGGGTCAAAGACAGGAAGACATCATTTATCCCAGAACTGGAGCTGGAGACAAAGGCAGACCAGGAGCAGCTGTCACGCTTCCGGGGGAAGGCGCCCTAGAGTGGACCCACTGGGCCGTGGTACCGAACTCCCCAGGGTGAGCTGATCCTAGTTTACCCAACCCCTATATAGGGATTGTCAGGGGCAAGCCCAGGGGGTCTAAGTACCACAGCAGCTAGTACCAGGGCGGCAGCTCGTAAGGTTAGCCTATACTAAAGCACGGCTAAGGATTCCGGGATAACAGGGTACAAAGCTAGGAGAACGGGAATGGTGCTACCGGAGCAGAGTACAGCAAGGGTTCCAGGAAACAGTACAAGGCTGGAGGACAGGAACGGTGCTTCTGGGGAAGAGCACAGCAAGGGTTCCAGGACACAGAGCACAAGGAAGGCCTGACCAACCGTCAGCAAGGCAGAAGCAAACTGACTTAATAATCAGGCACCTCCCATCAGAGGAGGTGGCCTGATATACCATGGGAAGAGCAGCTATTGGTCAAGGGGAGTGTCAGGTTGGACCTTGCCAGCCCCTAGAGTCACAGGGAAGGAATGCACCTAGCGCGCCGCTGAGTAGGCTCATGAAAATGACCACAGTAATGTGCTCATGTGCGAACCCGGCGGTCAGCTGACAGGAAGCCAGCCCAGTCAATTAGGAAGAGGGTCTTGCCTCTACTCTTTTTCATGGCAAAGATGTCCCTGAATTCATAGACATCCTCGGAGCTGAGAGGCTGTGGCACAGTACCGGAGGAGGGATGATAGCGATTGAGCACCACGGGTTTCAACAATGAGACATGGAAAGAGTTAGGGATGCGAAGTGAGGCAGGTAGTCTCAGCTTGTAGGCAACATCATTGATGCGTCCTAGGACTTCGAAGGGGCCGATATAACGGGGTCCCAACTTGTAGGATGGCACCTTTAGCCGGACGTATCTGGAAGAAAGCCACTTTGTTCCCTGGCCTTCTCCTGCCCGCACCTGGCCGCTCTTCACCGGCCCCCTCCTGCCCGCACCCGGCCGCTCTTACCCGGCCCCCTCCTGCCTGCTGTTCCCCGGCCCCCTCCTGCCCGCACCTGGCTGCTATCCCCCGGCCCCCTCCTGGATTTCAGCACCGCTGCACACTGGATGGAGGCTCAGTGGTCAGCGCAAGATGAAGGCTCAGTGGTCAGTGCAGGATGGAGGCTCAGTGGTCAGCACAGGATGGAGGCTCAGTGGTCAGCACAGGATGGAGGCTCAGTGGTCAGCACAGGATGGAGGCTCAGTGGTCAGCACAGGATGGAGTGGTCAGCACGGGATGGAGGCTCAGTGGTCAGCGAAGGATGAAGGCTCAGTGGTCAGCGCAGGATGGAGGCTCATTGGTCAGCGCAGGATGGAGGCTCAGTGGTCAGTGCAGGATGGAGGTAGAGTGGTCAGCACATGATGGAGGCAAAGTGGTCAGTGCAGGATGGAGGCTCAGTAGTCAGAGCAGGATGGAGGCTCAGTGGTCAGCGCAGGATGGAGGCTCAGTGGTCAGCACAGGATGGAGGCAAAGTGGTCAGTGCAGGATGGAGGCTCAGTAGTCAGAGCAGGATGGAGGCTCAGTGGTCAGCGCAGGATGGAGGCTCAGTGGTCAGCACAGGATGGAGGCTCAGTGGTCAGCGCAGGATGGAGGCTCAGTGGTCAGCGCAGGATGGAAGCTCAGTGGTCAGCGCAGGATGGAATCTCAGTGGTCAGCGCAGGATGGAGGCTCAGTGGTCAGCACAGGATGGCGGCTCAGTGGTCAGCGCAGGATGGAGGCTCAGTGGTCAGTGCAGGATGGAGGCTCAGTGGTCAGCGTAGGAAGTAGGCAGAGTGGTCAGCGCAGGAAGTAGGCAGAGTGGTCAGTGCAGGATGGAGGCAGAGTGGTCAGCGCAGGATGGAGGCAGAGTGGTCAGTGCAGGATGGAGGCAGAGTGGTCAGCGCAGGATGGAGGCAGAGTAGTCAGCGCAGGATGGAGGCTCAGTGGTCAGCGCAGGATGGCGGCTCAGTGGTCAGCGCAGGATGGAGGCTCAGTGGTCAGTGCAGGATGGAGGCTCAGTGGTCAGCGCAGAAAGTAGGCAGAGTGGTCAGCGCAGGAAGTAGGCAGAGTGGTCAGCGCAGGATGGAGGCAGATTGGTCAGCGCAGGATTAAGGCAGATTGGTCAGCGCAGGATGGAGGCAGAGTGGTCAGTGCAGGATGGAGGCAGAGTAGTCAGCACAGGATGGAGGCAGAGTGGTCAGCGCAGGATGGAGGCAGAGTGGTCAGCGCAGGATGGAGGCAGAGTGGTCAGCGCAGGAGGTTCGGTGGTCAGCACAGGATGGAGTAGTCAGCAGAAGATGGAGGCTCAGTGGTCAGCGCAGGAAGGAGGCAGAGTGGTCAGTACAGGATGGAGGCAGAGTGGTCAGCGCAGGATGGAGACAGAGTGGTCAGTACAGGATGGAGGCAGAGTGGTCAGCGCAGGATGGAGGCAGAGTGGTCAGCGCAAGATGGAGGCAGAGTGGTCAGAGCAGGATGGAGGCAGATTGGTCAGCGCAGGATGGAGGCAGAGTGGTCAGTACAGGATGGAGGCAGAGTGGTCAGCGCAGGATGGAGGCTTGGTGGTCTGCGCAGGATGGAGGCTCGGTGGTCAGCACAGAATAGAGTGGTCAGCACGGGATGGAGGCAGAGTGGTCAGCGCAGGATGGAGGCAGAGTGGTCAGCACAGTATGGAGGCTCAGTGGTCAGCACAGGATGGAGGCTCGATGGTCAGCCCAGGATGGAGGCTCGGTGGTCAGCGCAGGATAGAGGCTCTGTGGTCAACGCAGGATGGAGGCTCAGTGGTCAGCGCATGATGGAGTGGTCAGCAGAGGATGGAGGCTCAGTGGTCAGCGCAGGATGGAGGCAGAGTGGTCAGCGCAGGATGGAGGTTCAGTGGTCAGCACAGGATGGAGGCAGAGTGGTCAGCGTAGGATGGAGGCAGAGTGGTCAGCGCAGGATGGAGGTTCAGTGGTCAGCACAGGATGGAGGCAGAGTGGTCAGCGCAGGATGGAGGCTCAGTGGTCAGTGCATGCGCAGATCGCATGCTGGAGTCGGCCTGTGCGCATCATACACCCAGCGCTGGCCGTCCGGAAGTGACGCGGTATCGAAAATCGCCCGCACCCTCAAGAGGAGAATTAAGCCCATTAGGGCGTAATGTAGCAGCGATGCGGGGGGAGAGCGGCACAGAAGACCCTGCCTACCCGTCAAGGAGCCCTGAAGGAACGCCCATCCAACATGGATGTGGTAAGTTTCAAAAACAATTTATTTCAGCTCTGTTTTCATGCAACAGGTCAGACAGGGATGGTTTCTATAGCACTTTTTTGCTGCAGGGACAGGTATTCATAGGTTAGGAGCCCTATTTTAGGTGACAGGTTTCCTTTAATCATGGGGTACACAGCTGATTTTCAATTTTCTTTATTTTTTTGATAGAGCTCATATTCAGCTGTGAAAATTGTTATAACCTCAGTCACTACTGCTTAAGCACAAGCACACATTTCTGAATTATTTGTCCAGATTTGTAGTAGTTTCCATGTTTGTTTGTTCAGCTTTAAATAAAAGGTTATTTGGATGGTTAATCATCTCAATATGCCGACACTGGAATGATGAGATCTACTTAGAGGTTGTTTGGCTCAGTAAGTAAATGGAAAGCACAGATGTTTTCCTGAGTTCTCCTCCTGGCAAGTGCACTGTAAGATGAGGATGGCTCGTTCCTGAAGACTTTAATTTAGTCTTTTGTTGTCTGCTGGGGAAGGTTATGTAAGATGGAAAGAAATACCTAATTGTAGGCCTTTTCCATGTAACCTTGCCTGATGCTGGAAATGCACAGCAATATCTTCAACCTGAAAACATATGTTATGGTCATAGACATGGTAATTTGTATCTTACCTGCATGTTTAAATCTGTATTATCAACCCCTACGTCAGGGCTGCCACTCGGAATATCAGGGCCCCTCACTGGCCCCCCTGAGACTCCGCCCAGCCAACACCCCAGTTCTGCCTCCATCCAAACATACATACATATCTATATATATCTACCTATATACAGTATCTATATACAGTGGCGTAACTAGAGTGTGAAGGGCCCCGGTGCAAAACCTTGAACGGGGCCCCCCCCCTTCCCCCGAGCACACATATTGGTCAGATGTACGGGCCCCATGTAATGTTCTAAATCCTATAAAGACTCACAAATTGACCCCTCTCCCCTTCATTGTGTATTAATGTCCCTCATCCTGCTATATATGGTCTTCATCTGGGAATATGCCCTTATTCTGGTATATTATTGGGAGTTAGGAGGAGAGATGGAAATCTGCAGGCAGGTGGGGCAGGTATGCAGGGGAAAGGAGTGGCGGCCAGGAGGCACCACAAACAATTGCAGATACAGGGCCACTGATGTCAGCACAGAAGATACAGAAGAGGATAAAGTCTGCAGGAAAGAAGAGCACACGGTGCAGGTAGCACAGGCCCTTTTCCACCCAGCACAATGACTGGCACCTGTGACATGAAGGTCAGGGTGGGCTCCTTGCAGAAAGTGAGTACAGCTCCCATCTCCAGAAACCCTGGGACAGGAAAACTATAAAACACATGAAAGTAAAAGTTGTGCTGCTGAGATCAGGAAGAAGCGGGGGAGAGAGTGCAGCAAAAAATCAAAATGGTGGGGGAGAGCAGGACACAATGAAGAGGATGAGGTCAAAACAGTCCAAGATTCAGACAGATAATCAAAGATGCAACAGGAAGGAGCCGAGTCTCAGGGAAGCTAGCAGTTAATAGGCAATAATCAGAGGGACCAGGATAGAGAGCTCAAGAAGATCTACAGAGTGAGAGCTGGGAGCAGTCTAATGAGAGTGCAATAAGATAAAAGACAAGAAGACCAGGATAGAGAGCTGGGAGCAGTCTAATGAGAGTGCAATAAGATAAAAGAGCAAGAAGACAGGATAGAGAGCTGGGAGCAGTCTAATGAGAGTGCAATAAGATAAAAGAGCAAGAAGACAGGATAGAGAGCTGGGAGCAGTCTAATGAGAGTTGCAAATAAGGATAAAAGAGCAAGAAGGACAGGATAGAGAGCTGGGAGCAGTCTAATGAGAGTGCAATAAGATAAAAGAGCAAGAAGACAGGATAGAGAGCTGGGAGCAGTCTAATGAGAGTGCAATAAGATAAAAGAGCAAGAAGACAGGATAGAGAGCTGGGAGCAGTCTAATGAGAGTGCAATAAGATAAAAGAGCAAGAAGACAGGATAGAGAGCTGGGAGCAGTCTAATGAGAGTGCAATAAGATAAAAGAGCAAGAAGACAGGATAGAGAGCTGGGAGCAGTCTAATGAGAGTGCAATAAGATAAAAGAGCAAGAAGACAGGATAGAGAGCTGGGAGCAGTCTAATGAGAGTGCAATAAGATAAAAAGAGCAAGAAGACAGGATAGAGAGCTGGGAGCAGTCAAATGAGAGTGATGCAATAAGATAAAAGAGCAAGAAGACAGGATAGAGAGCTGGGAGCAGTCAAATGAGAACTTGCCATCCTATAAGAGACAGGCTGGGAGCTGTCTAATGAGAAAGGGTGCAGTGGAGTTGTACAGAGCATGCTGTCTCCCCAAGTAGTGTTTGGGAGCAGTCTAATAATAGAGTGGTGTACTTCATAAGAGCTTGCAATCTTATAAAACACTGGAACAGTCTACTAAGATAAGGTACAATATAATTAGAGAGCATGCAGTTTAATGATAGAACATGCAATGACTGCCTGGAGGTCGGGGACCTCATGTTGGCTGTAACCTTCATGTGAGGTGACTCCAGGAATGAGATATCTGGCACTGGGTGCTGTCACCCTGAGGACACAATGATGATAGTTGGGATGTCCTCTCCATTACATCAATGCCCCATATTAAACCTCTGAATTCTCTGCTCCCAGTCACCGGTTTCAGCACTGTTTATATATCTGCAGGGACACTCACCATCCCTCATCCTCGTCACTTCTCCACTCCTTGTGCACAGGTCTGTTCTCATGTCTCGCCCACTCCTGCCCCCCTGTCACAAGCACTTGGTCTCCTCTGCTCCCCTCCTGTTGATTGGTGGCTCCCGCACGGCTGAAGCTTGCTGCTCATTTTATTAATGAATAGTGATGGGAGCAGCAAATGGCGGTTCCAGGCGCGGGGGAGCGGGACACACATGTGCGGGGGAACAATGAGGGGAGCAGGAGGGAGCTGCGGCCAGCAGACATACCGACGGGGAATCTTGGTGCATCTTACCTATTAGCATCGGCACCGCTCTCATTTCCCTTGGATGCCGTAAGTGTACGGGGTCACTGTCCCGGCCAGTCACATGCCACGAGCTGCCTGGGCAGCCAATCACAGACCAGAAGCTAACGTCATGTGTTGACTGGCCTGTGATTGGCCGCCGGGCCTGTGATTGGCCAGGACAGCAGTGGGGGGCAAGGAGAGTTGACTTTATGCATCCGGCGGCCGTGATCAGGCGCTTGGGGCATTGGATGGACGCACATCCATGTAGAGCAGGAAGAGCGGTCACAGGGGTCGGCGGGCGCCGGGCCCCTGTACCTCCAGGCCCGGTCGCACTTGCGACCCCTGCGACCGCGGTTGTTACGCCACTGCCTATATACACACACATATATATCTATATACACATACACACACAAACAATTGAGACTGCTTTGGGCTGATTACTAAATAGCTGTATACACAATATGCACAGTAAAGAATACTCATGCTGGCTATATGTACAATACTGTAAACACAATAGAGAATCCACAACAGAGGCTGCTGTTGGCTGTATACAAAATAGAGACTGTTGCTTGCTGTACACTCAATAGAAAATACATAATAGAGACAGCTGCAGGCTGTATACGCAATAGAGAATACACAATAGAGACTGCCCCAGGCTGTATACACAATTAAAACTGCTGTGGGACGTATACACATTAGAGACTTCCTGCTGTATACACATTAGAGACTGCTGGCCATATGCACATTAGAGACTGCCGGTTGTATGCACATTAGAGACTGCCAGTCGAATGCACAATAGAGACTGCTGGCCATATGCACATTAGAGACTGCCAGTATTATGCACATTTGAGACTGCTGGCTGTATATCTTGTATACACAGCACTATACTGTATAAACAGGTCCATATTATATACATACAGTATATAGACACACTAATACAGCATGCATAGTGTTGTGTAAAGACAGACAGACACACACACAGACTGACACACAGACAGAAACACAGACACACAAACAGAAACTCACTCACCAGCAGCAGCTATGTACTTCAAATCCCGCTGGCACCCATGCTGCGCAGTGACTTCCGGTTTGTACTGTGCATGTCAGATTATTAGGTGCATGCACAGTTAAAACCTGGCCAAGCCTGATGTCACTGAAGATGTCAGTCTCAGCCAGGCCGGCGGTGAATGATAGCAGAGGGGGCCTGGTGGGAGTGGGGCCCAGAAGTGATTGGCAGGAGAGGAGACCCATACAAGCGGTGAGGGGTTAGGGCCAGGAGGAGATTGGGCCCCGCCTCATTACCACTTTTGCGGGTCTCCTCACCTGTGAATAACTGCAGGGCCCCTCACAGGAGTCAAAGCATTCATGCCCTGATGGCGGCCCTGCTGACAAGTGCAACATCAAGGCATAAACCACACTTACCTTCTGGGAAAATAATTCTGGTAAATTATGCACGCCACTCTCTGCTGCTAAGAGCCTGGCCGCATCATGAAAGGGGCGGGGCTCCGGCATGCTGCAATTTAGCCCCGCCCCTTTCATGACGCGGCCAGGCTCTTAGAAGCAGAGAGGGGCGTGCATAATTTACCAGGCAGCAGCAGACAGGCGGGGCATTTGTGGCTTCCACAGAAACACAGGACAAAGTATTATAACCTTTTCTCTTACTTTACAAAAGCGATTTTTCTGCAAAAGGGATGGCTAGAAATGATAAGAGGGGGTGCAGGGACAGGTCTAAAGATAAGGGGGGGTCAGTTTCTGGGTTTAGGATCACTTGAAAGGCTGAAACCTGAGAGGCTGAAAGGGCAGGGCTTTACTGAAGGGAGGGGGGAGAGGAGGCTGACAGGCACATGGAACACTGCACGAGGACAAGCGAGGTAACACCCAGTCGTCAGAATTTATTAAAGTTTATATTGCTATATCTTAGCTTCTACTAAACAGTTCTTTTAGCAAAAACGATTGCCCCAAATGTGTGTGCTGGGTGTATGGACACATATTAACAGTCCGGGGGGGTCATTTGGGGTGGTTGGTTCCCTTTAAGCACTATCTCAATGCACTTCAACAAGTATAGACAGCCCTATATGGCTCAGCTGCACACTGCTTTACAGAACAAAGTGCCAAAAGAAAGCACAATACAAAATATGAAAATGTGAGGTAATGGTTGGTATTTTGGACCAAAACATGTAAGCTCGTAATCCAGATCATGGATCCTCATGCTTTTAAGTGCTTTTGGTCACAGACTATACAACTGCTGTGGAGAGAAATATATAGAAGAAAAAAGAAAAAACATAATCCCAAATCAAACTTAATAAATATACATTAAATCATTTTTATATTTCAGGCCGGTGGGACTATGTGAGTCTAGTTTCAAAATCCATAGAGCCTCCTCCTAGGCTGCCTTCAGACTTGCAGATGCATCTGCAGCGTTTTGCAGATGCATCTGCAAGCATCTGCATGCAGACCGCGGCCCCTATGTTTATAATGGAGCGCACGGCGGTCTGCAGATGCTTGCAGACCGCCGTGCGCTCTCATTGCCCGCCATTAGTGATCTGTGCGCAGGCGGATGCCTGCAAACAAATCACACACTCTCGCCCGCACCACGGACGCAACATCTCGCGTCCCTGGTGCGGACGAGAGTGTGTGATCTGTACGCAGGCATCCGCCTGCGCACAGATCACTAATGGCGGGCAATGAGAGCGCACGGCGGTCTGCAAGCATCTGCAGACCGCCGTGCGCTCCATTATAAACATAGGGGCCGCGGTCTGCATGCAGATACTTGCAGATGCATCTGCAAAACGCTGCAGATGCATCTGCAAGTCTGAAGGCAGCCTAAAAAGGATCATTTGCCAATTTGTTCCCCTTCTTGGAAGATTTACCTTATCAGATGCAAAGAAAACAAAGTAATTTAAATTGCTCTTATGTATCTCCACAAAATGGTTTGCAGCTCCTGAAGTGCCAGACTTTTTTTTATTTCATGTATCAGCTATCTGTTCAGCTATGTGTGTTTTCACTTTCTCATGGTACAACCTACATGAATGAGACTACATTCTGTGTATTGGATAATGTATGTAACATGACAGGAATCACAATTCAAGTAATTGTTTCCTTGAAAAGTTTTAGTCTTTTTAGCAAAAATACACGTTACACCTAACACCTTTGTAGAAACCGACTTTGTTTAGCCAGTTTTATCTCTGTAAGGATTTGTCAAAGGAAAGGCTTGGTGGGACAATATTACGTTTTGTTTTGGCTCTCCTAGCCACCATACGACAATCATCCCTGAAAATTTCCCTAAAGATCTCATCCCGATCATGGACAGGAAAATGCTTTTATAAAACAAACTGGCAACACACTGATGTTATATGGGGTGGCAAAGAAACCTTTATTTTTGAACCTCTCATTTTTCTGCCAATTGTCACTAGTGATGAGCCAACACTTAATATTCAAATTAGGGCTGGGCGATTAATCGAATTAATTCGATTAATTCGCCCCCTGCTGTGGCCACGATTGTGGTTTTAACCACAATCGTCAAATTCGATTTAAAATGGCGTCCGGAGCGCTGTTTAGAAGCCGGCCGGATCTTCTAAACAGAGCCCCGGACGCCTAGCGGTAATCCGAGTGTAACTCGGGGTTGACTTTCACTTTCAGAAGCGGTAACCCCGAGTCACACTCGGGATTACCTGCTGATGGTAACGCTGCCGAGGGTGAGGACTTGGTTTGGGGTCGGCTGAGCCCCTGCTGCTGATGAGCCCCCGGGAGGAAGGGGGGTGCTGACACGTTCCCAGCACCGCCCGCCGCCGCCCCTGCAGCGGCCGCGGGAAGAGGACCTTAGGGGGGGCTCCGCCGCCTCTGCTGTGCAGCCGAGGGATGAGGACCGGGGGATGTGCTGACAGGCCGAGCTGTCTAAATGTTTCCCGGGAAACGAGGTCAGTCACGATAGTTCCTACGTTGTTCTGGCATCCCCTGAGCTACCCGCCTTACAGTTAGGGCCAGAAATATTTGGACAGTGACACAATTTTTGCGAGTTGGGCTCTGCATGCCACCACATTGGATTTGAAATGAAACCTCTACAACAGAATTCAAGTGCAGATTGTAACGTTTAATTTGAAGGGTTGAACAAAAATATCTGATAGAAAATGTAGGAATTGTACACATTTCTTTACAAACACTCCACATTTTAGGAGGTCAAAAGTAATTGGACAAATAAACATAACCCAAACAAAATATTTTTCTTTTCAATATTTTGTTGCGAATCCTTTGGAGGCAATCACTGCCTTAAGTCTGGAACCCATGGACATCACCAAACGCTGGGTTTCCTCCTTCTTAATGCTTTGCCAGGCCTTTACAGCCGCAGCCTTCAGGTCTTGCTTGTTTGTGGGTCTTTCCGTCTTAAGTCTGGATTTGAGCAAGTGAAATGCATGCTCAATTGGGTTAAGATCTGGTGATTGACTTGGCCATTGCAGAATGTTCCACTTTTTTGCACTCATGAACTCCTGGGTAGCTTTGGCTGTATGCTTGGGGTCATTGTCCATCTGTACTATGAAGCGCCGTCCAATCAACTTTGCAGCATTTGGCTGAATCTGGGCTGAAAGTATATCCCGGTACACTTCAGAATTCATCCGGCTACTCTTGTCTGCTGTTATGTCATCAATAAACACAAGTGACCCAGTGCCAATGAAAGCCATGCATGCCCATGCCATCACGTTGCCTCCACCATGTTTTACAGAGGATGTGGTGTGGCCTTGGATCATGTGCCGTTCCCTTTCTTCTCCAAACTTTTTTCTTCCCATCATTCTGGTACAGGTTGATCTTTGTCTCATCTGTCCATAGAATACTTTTCCAGAACTGAGCTGGCTTCTTGAGGTGTTTTTCAGCAAATTTAACTCTGGCCTGTCTATTTTTGGAATTGATAAATGGTTTGCATCTAGATGTGAACCCTTTGTATTTACGGTCATGGAGTCTTCTCTTTACTGTTGACTTAGAGACAGATACACCTACTTCACTGAGAGTGTTCTGGACTTCAGTTGATGTTGTAAACGGGTTCTTCTTCGCCAAATAAAGTATGCGGCGATCATCCACCACTGTTGTCATCCGTGGACGCCCAGGCCTTTTACAGTTCCCAAGCTCACCAGACAATTCCTTTTTTCTCAGAATGTACCCAACTGTTGATTTTGCTACTCCAAGCATGTCTGCTATCTCTCTGATGGATTTTTTCTTTTTTTTCAGCCTCAGGATGTTCTGCTTCACCTCAATTGAGAGTTCCTTTGACCGCCTGTTGTCTGGTCACAGCAACAGCTTCCAAATGCAAAACCACACACCTGGAATCCACCCCTGACCTTTTAACTACTTCATTGATTACAGGTTAACGAGGGAGACGCCTTCAGAGTTAATTGCAGCCCTTAGAGTCCATTGTCCAATTACTTTTGGTCCCTTGAAAAAGAGGAGGCTATGCATTACAGAGCTATGATTCCTAAACCCTTTCTCCGATTTGGATGTGGAAACTCTCATATTGCAGCTGGGAGTGTGCACTTTCAGCCCATATTATATATATAATTGTATTTCTGAACATGTTTTTGTAAACAGCTAAAATAACAAAACTTGTGTCACTGTCCAAATATTTCTGGCCCTAACTGTATATATTGATTAATGGCATAGAGAAGGTTACGTGGAGATGTGATAAGGCGAGGTAAAACAGGGAGAAGGCTGCTGTGGTGATGTGTGCTGTGGTGATGTGTGCTGTGGTGATGTGTGCTGTGGTGATGTGTGCTGTGGTGATGTGTGCTGTGGTGGTGTGTGCTGTATTGATGTGTGCAGTGGTGGTGTGTGCGGTGGTGATGTGTGCTGTGGTGATGTGTGCTGTGGTGATGTGTGCTGTGGTGGTGTGTGCTGTGGTGATGTGTGCTGTGGTGGTGTGTGCTGTGGTGATGTGTGCTGTGGTGATGTGTGCTGTGGTGGTGTGTGCTGTGGTGATGTGTGCTGTGGTGATGTGTGCTGTGGTGGTGTGTGCTGTGGTGATGTCTGCTGTGGTGATGTGTGCTGTGGTGATGTGTGCTGTGGTGGTGTGTGCTGTGGTGGTGTGTGCTGTGGTGATGTGTGCTGTGGTGATGTGTGCTGTGGTGGTGTGTGCTGTGGTGATGTGTGCTGTGGTGGTGTGTGCTGTGGTGGTGTGTGCTGTGGTGATGTGTGCTGTGGTGGTGTGTGCTGTGGTGATGTCTGCTGTGGTGATGTGTGCTGTGTGATGTGTGCTGTGGTGGTGTGTGCTGTGTGATGTGTGCATTTTTTTTTTATTATTTCATGAAATTCTGAGATTCTGACTCTGACTCTGAGACTCTGACTCTGAGACTCTGACTCTGAGACTCTGACTCTGAGACTCTGACTCTGAAATTCATGAAATAATAAAAAAAAAATGCGTGGGGCTCCGCGCAATTTCTATGTCTAGCCAGGTACAGCTAAGCAGCTGGGGGCTGGAATCCGCAGCGCAGGGATGCCCAAGCTTTCTGGGCACCCCCCGCTGCAAATTGCAGCCCGCAGCCGCCCCAGAAGATGGCGCGTTCATTGAAGCGCCATCCTCTGGCGCTGAACCCCGCTCTTCCAGCGGCCCTGGTGGCGGTGGCACGCTGGGTAATAAAGGGGTTAATACCAGCTTTGTTATACAAGCTGGTATTAAGCCCGAGATTCTTAATGTCAGGCCACGTTTGACCCAGCCACTAAGAATCTCCAATAAAGGGTTTAAAAAACACAACACAGAGAAAATTTTTTATTTGAAATAAAAAAAAAAAGCCATTAGGGACTCCATCTTTAATTAAAAAAATCCTCTTCCATCCGACGTAGTCCAAAACGCGATGTCCTCTCTGCTACATCACCTGTGCATAGATATAGATGTCTATGCACAGGGAATGAGCAGACTGAGAACAATCTCAGCACTTCTACATCATGTCTGTGAGCAGGCGGGCTCTAGGACCCTGGAGCTGCACAGAGAAGACAGCTGGACTCGGCTCGCAAAGAAACAGCAGTTACTTTGTGAGTTTCCCTGCTATCACTGGCACAGTAGCCGAGTCTAATGCAAACACAATCCTAGTTTTGTCAGCGTTTCTGACAAAACTAGGATTGATATTGATTTGCATTGGACTCGTGCGAGTAATGACTGGGAAACTCGCAGAGTACAGAGTCCTGCGAGTCCCTTACTACTCGCCGAGTAACGAGTCCTAGCGAGTAGATTCGCCCATCCCTAATAGGTGGTACAACTATACGTTTTGTGGAGTATTACAGGATATAATAGAGAGGTAGGTCAGTGACCTGTTTTTGCCTAGTGGGCTGGATACCCTCAAAGCTCATGCAAGTGCTCCCTTCAATATTATGCCCTGCACACACAGGTGGGACAACTATACATTTTGTGGAGTATTACAGGAAATAATAGAGAGGTAGGTCAGTAACCTGGTTAGGTCTAGTGGGCCGGATACACTCAAAGATCATGCAAGCACTCCCTACAATGTTATGCCCTGCCACACACAGGTGGGATAACTATAAGTTTCGTGGAGTATTACAGGAAAAAGTAGTCAGGTAGGTCAGTGACCTGTTTAGACCTAGTGGACATGGTTGATTGACCAAACAATGCTTTTAAGGGCCCAAAAACTGTTCATATGGATACAGCAAATTTGCCAAAACCTGGCTTGATGCCCAAAACCAGTTTACGCAAACATTAAGGGAGATGTAGCAATCACTGCTTTTAAGCAACCAAAAATGGTGGATGTGAATACAGCAAATTTGTTAATTGCTGGTTCGATGGACAAAAAGGTTGAATATTCAGAAATAGGGGCAGGAGTGTCAGGGATAGGTATTGAGCTCAGAGAGCCCTACTCAAGTGAAGCAACAAATAGCAAGGAGACCCCAACAACAGTCTCTATTTTTCAAAAAAATGAGGCACAGACACCACTTGAGTGTCATCAATTGCCCCAGAGCTGAAATATTGAAATGGGGAGTTTAATGCAGCACATTGAAAAGAACACAAGCGTTTAGTCTCCCCAGGCTGACACAGTGGTGGAAAAGTCCTTGCGGATCCATGACTTGATCATCTTGATAAATGTTAGAATGTCTAGACTGTCACTGGGCAGCCGCGTGCACTTATCCGTCAGCACACTACCAGCAGCGCTGAAGACACACTCAGAGAGAACGCTGGCTGCGGGGCAAGACAAAATCGCCAAGGCATGAGAGGTGAGCTCAGGCCATATTTCCAGTTTTCAAGCCCAAAATGCACAAAGGTCCTGTTCCACAGTTATGGCATCAATATTCAGCTGTATATACTCTTTTATCATCCTCTCTAGGCGTTCACTATGTGTCAGACTTGTTCTCTCTTTTGGCGTTGCAAAGGATGGTCTAAAAAAAAGGTGAAACGATTCTACAAAATTGCTGTTACCAGATACACTGTTACTTTTAACGTTTGAGTGGTAACGACTCAACGTTCCCAGGGTTGGAAAGGTAGAACTGCGATATTCACTATGTGCACCACTGGCGTTTTGGGGAAAAGCAGTGATAAGGTTTTGTGCAGACGCAGCGCTTTTAGCCGCGTAATCGGCAGTGCCGGGTTGGCGCACAAAAAAGCGCTACTGCATGCTGACGCTGCACTTGTCTCGGCGCGATTTCCCCAAGGTCATGTTAACATGTAACCTATGGGGAAAGCACACCGAAAAAAAGCACCATGAACTGCCATGTCAATTCTTTTTGCGCGGGCGCTTTTGCAGTGAAAGTGAAAATATGCGGCAGAACGCCACGACTGAACGCCTTTCTAAAAGCTATGGCTTTTGCTGGAAGGCGTTTCCAGCTTTCTTGGGCATTGCTTTTACGCAAGCTCTCTAAAGCGCTGCATAAAAGCAGGAATACGCAGCTATTATGCTGCGCCTGTACGTAGCCTAAGATTGTGTAAAAGCTTCTGTTGATATTCCTGCATGCGTGCATCCCTTTCCAGGGCAGGAAGCATTTGGCCAAATTTACTCTTGAAAAACTTACCATCGATTCCAAAAACAAAAACCAACACTGCACTTGCAGGATTCAGTCAGACCCCACTATGTGAAGCGAGCCCAGGTGCAGGCTAATAAATCAACTCAACCTACAACAAGGTGTGGGAGGCGACTTGCTATGCACACAATGGGCCTGCATAGGACACCATTCACACTGATACATATGATGCAGAGTGTCTGAAAGCTACCCAAATGCTCTGCTGCATGAGCAAATGGGCCGCACAGTACAATACATCTGCACCACTAGATGAATGGCGCCCCATGGGCATTGTGTGAATGGCAAATCGCCTCCCACACCTTGTTGTAGGTTGAGAAGATTTATTAGCCTGCACCTGGGCTTACTTCACACAGTGGGGTCTGACTGCATCCTGCAAGTGCAGTGTTGGTTTTTGTTTTTGGCACCGATGGTAAGTTTCTCTGATGCTGCTTTTTCTTAGTACCGTATATACTCGTGTATAAGCCGACTTTTTCAGCCCAAAAAAATTGGGCTGAAAAGTCCCCCCTCAGCTTATACACGAGTCATATACTTTTGTGTGAATTGGGGGCTGTGTCCGGGAGCAGGAGGAGGCAGGAGGAGGCTGGAGGAGGTGGGGGAAGGCTGTAATATGAGCGGCTCATGACGTGGAGCCACTCATATCTTATTCATGATATGCACTGCATCCCCGCCCATCCGCGGGGGGAGCAGTGCATATCGCATTACAGGCTCCCCATCACAGTATGGCGCGCCCCGCCACAGTAAGGCCTCCCCATGCTGCCGCTGCTCAGTGTACAATGCATAGTGTTATTAGCTCTTACCGGCCCCGGGCTCAGTGCATCCTCCCTCCTCCCTGCGTGTCATGTGACCGGCCGGTGACATCATCGCCGTGAGCCCCGGTCACAGGACAAGCAGGAAGGAGGGAAGATGCACTGAGCCCGGAGCGGGTGACAGCTAATAACACTGTATTTATTGTACAGTGAGCAGCGGCAGCATGGGGGGGTCGGTAATGTGAGGGCGGGCGCCATACTGTGAGGGGGGCGCCATACTATGAGGGGGGTGCCATACTGTGAGGGGGAGCCTGTATACCAGTGATGGGGTCCTGTATACCCTGTGCTGGGAGCTGTATACCCTGTGCTGGGAGCTGTATACCCTGTGCTGGGAGCTGTATACCATGTGCTTGGAGCTGTATACCCTGTGCAGGGAGCTGTATACACTGTGCTGGGAGCTGTATACCCTGTGCTGGGAACTGTATACCCTGTGCTGGGAGCTGTATACCCTGTGCTGGGAGCTGTATACCCTGTGCTGGGAGCTGTATACACTGTGCTGGGAGCTGTATACACTGTGCTGGGAACTGTATACACTGTGCTGAGGGCTGTATACACTGTGATGATGGCTGTATACACTGTGATGGAGTCCACCCTCGGCTTATACGCGAGTCAATAAGATTTCCCAGTTTTTGGGGCAAAAGTAGGGGGGTCAGCTTATACACGGGTCAGCTTATACATGAGTATATACGGGTAGTTTTTGCACAAATTTACTCCTGTACTGGGGATCTAATAGTGTGGCAACCAAGGAGTCGGCATTACTTTGAATTCTAACAGTCCAAGGATCATGTTGCAGGTAGTGCAGCAAGAAGGCACTCATGTGCCTTGCGCATCCAGGAGGCCCAAGTCCTTGTTGTGTTGGTGACGGTGGGGCAACATTCACGCTTCCTTCTTCTACCCCAACCTCGTACAACAGAAATGTGATCAAGATCTCCCTCATCTGCTGATTGCTTGTTAATCCTCCATTTCTTCCTCAGCTCCTGCACCTTCATCAACAGTTTGGCTGCTACCATGCACCATCATTAATCCCTCTCTTCCACCCTCCCATGCCAGCCATCTTGGTGCTGCCGACTCTTTGGACTTTTGAGATCTTGTTATCCCTTCTGCATACGCCTCCTTCTCTACCTCCTCCCACTCCTCTTAGCCCACCACCTGACTCCAAATACTGGTTAAAGTATTCTTCAGCATGTAGATGATCGGAATAGTCATGCTGATAATGGCATCGGCAGCACTAAACATCTTAGTAGCCATTTCAAAACTCTGCAGAAAGGTGCAGAGGTCCTTGATTTGAGACCACACCAGCAGCGTGATTTGCCCCACCTCTGGATCACGTTGGACCAGGCTATACGTCATAATATCTGACTCACCGTGACCGGGGTTCTGCAAATCGCAGGCGTTTCTTCTCCTCCTGTCACGGAACCGCGCCTGCGGCTGTGGGGCCCGGCGGTCCAGATTCAAAAGTGTTGGCTGAACAGTTTAGGGGTTAATTCTGTCGTGACACCACCTGTGAGAATTCCTGTGATGTCCACCGGCACTGCTTGGGCCTCCGGGGGATGGGATGCAGCAAGATGGGACGCTCCCCACAGGATGAGCGGGAGTCCCCGGAGCCAGGAGCTGCGCAAGATGTTGTAAGGCAGCTGCGGTATTTTTAGTATGCGGAGATGGACAGTTCTGACAAAGGCACGGACACTGATAGTCTCTGTAACGGGTACTTTACTGTAACCAGCAGGCAGTACATGGTATACAGTTAACGGGTAACGGACCGGGTGGACTTAGCAATGACCAGTGTTTCTCAGAGCTCCGCGGTGTTCCTCCATTCTAAGCTTGTTCTAAGTAAGTTGCCGATGTCGTCTTTGAGTGCCAAGGTCGGGTACAAGGGACTACTTATATTGCCCTGCCGGTATATACGTTCCGGTGTGAGGGGTAGTCTGGGTCCTTTTGGTGGGTACTCCGCTGGCAAGACGGCTCTGTTTGCGGCGGCGGTGGGGTACTCCTGTAGAGCGGTCTCTCCACTCCTGGTTTGTATGGCAGTGATAAACGACTCCCAGCTTCGGAACCAGTAATCCGGTTGTAGATGGGCACGGGTGTGTTTTGACCCGCATATGGTTGCCCAGAGAACGGTTGTTGAGGCACCGGAGCAATGGCGCCCAACCGGTGGTGGTGGCCTAGGGGCTGCACGGAACTGTGCAGGGCCCCCTCTCCTACGTTTCTCCCGGCCACGTTCTGCTCCTTCCTCCTTCTCCTACATTCTTGCAGACCTCCTCTTGACTGACTCTGCACTGACTTTTCCACTACACACTACCTCTACACTCCGCCCACCAGGACCTTATTGGCCCTCTATGCTGTTGTGCATGTAGGGTATGGAGCTAGTTTTAACCATGTCATTGCTTAGTCAGAGAATATTGCAGCTGCAGTCTGGGCTGCAATACACTCCTGTGACGCACTCGTTGCGGGGCGCCACAATAACATACTGCACCAGGGCTCGATGATTCTGCCACAGTTGCTGAAATATGTGCAGAGTGGAATTCCATTGTGTCAGACTATCACATTTCAGGTGGTGAACTGGCAGGTCGAAAGACTTCTGTAGCGATGCAAGTCATTGAGCTGCAGTATGCGAACGGCAGAAGTGAGCACACAGCAACCGTGCCCTCTGCAGAAACGTATCTAAGCTGGGATAGTGGGCTAGAAATTGCTGGACAACCAGGTTCAAGACGTGAGCTATACAAGGCACGTGTGTCACCTTGCACCAGCGAAGGACCGCACCCATGTTTGCAGCATTGTCGCACACTGCCTTCCCTGACTGCAGGTTCAGTAGAGACAACCATTGATTAAACTCGATCTACAGAGCTGACCACAACTCCTCAGTGAATCACATTTCCCAGACATTTTAACATAAACACCACCTGATGGCATTGAGCCCTGTTACCTGCATAGTAAGGAAGTGTGCTGGATTCATTCTGCGCAGTTTCAACACGCGTCACCTTACCAGACAGGTTTTGGGCGCAGGTGGAGGACCTAGAAGAGGTGGAGGAGGCAGAAGCAGTGAAGGAACTTCTACATACAGAGTTTTGACGCAAAACCCTTGGGGATGGCAAGACTTGTACAGCAGCCCCTTCTCCTGCTGTCACCATAGTCACCCAGTGCCCAGTCAGTGACAAATAATGCCCCTGTCCATGCTTACTCCTTCAGGTGTCTTTAGTGAAATGCACCCTGTCACACACAAAGTTTCTCAAGTAAGTGGTGATGTTGTGTGCAACATGCTGGTGTAGCGCAGGCACAGCTTTCTTCGAGAAATAGTGGTGACTGGGCATCTGGTACTGGGGCTCTGCGATGGCCATAAGGTCTCGTAAATTCTCTGTATCCACCAGCCGGAAAGGCAGCATTTCTGTAGCCAACAGTTTGCAGTTGGTGAAATTCAACCTCTTAACTTTGGCATGGGTAGGAGGAAATGGTCTTTTACTTGTCCACATCTGAGGGACAGAGGGCTGGCTGCTGTGCTGAGACAGGGTTGAGTAGGGTGTCCCAGACAAACTGCTGGACTGTGAGGTAGGTGCAGGCGGACATGTTATGTCGCATTCATAAAAAGGTGGTGCTCTCGATGTCTGACAGCGCTCAACACCAGCAGGTGTTTCCACTTCCAAAACAGCTGACAACCTGTCAATCACACTGGCTGTTGTGAGTAAAGAGGTGGAAGTTCTACGGCTGAAAGCCTGTGTGACAGCTGTCCCCTCACTCACAGAGGATGAAGAAGACACAGATGCACTTGATGGGGCAGATGGTGGTTGACCAGACTCACTAGGCCACATTGTAGCACAGTGAACCACTGTGATTTAGGCTTCATGTCCATGTGATGGTTCATGCATGAAGTACTCAAACTAATGATTTTTTGGCCTCTACTCACATTTTGTTTACAAATTTTGCAGATAACATGAGTTGGGTCATCCTTTGTGATCTGAAAAAAGCCCAGGCTAGGCAAGACTTAGCGCACATGCGACTTGCAGAGCCAGTACGGCTTTTGCACAGAGGCAGAGTTGTGGCTGAGGACTCAGTTGTTGACGTGCTTCCAGAACTCTGTCACTGTCCAGGAAGCCGCAACCTGACATCACTTTCGTTCACCTCCTCTGCTGAGCTCATCAACTGCCTGCCTGTGGGTTGACAGTAAATGGGATCTCCAACCTCATCATCACCCTTTGTGTTCTCACACTCATTGTCCTCAGAGCCAACCTCTTCCTGCCCTGAGCGCAAAGTCAAGTTGTTGTTCCAATCGGGTATCATCATCTGCCTCATTGTCTCCACCAGCAGGGGTTACAGTTTGGGAATGAAGGTCTACATTATGCTTGGACCCTTCTTCATGTGGGCCTGGATCCAACTCACAAAGATTTTGGGCATCAGTGCAGATCATTTCCTCGTCTTAACTCACTGAAGCTTTGGAGCAGACCTCTGATTCCCAGACTATATTATGAGTGAATATCTCTGCAGACTCACCCATCTGTTTTAACCCAAAGTCCAGGGCTGGCTCCAGGTTTTTGTGGGCCCTGGGTGAAAGAGTCTTAGTGGGCCCCCTTTAACATATACTTTTCTATGTGTGAATATATCATATTAAAAATGTTGCAGACTGTAATATATATATATCTCCACAGATATAATCCAACTTATGCTGTCTCTCTCCTCCTGGGTGTTGTCTCTCCCACTCCATGCATATCTTTCCCCCCTTTTGTGCGCAGTCTCTCCCACCCTGTGCCTGTCCCCCATGCACTCTCTCCCCTCTCAGTGTAGGTCTCCACCTGCGCGCAGTCTCTCTTCCTTCACGAGCCCCTGTGTACATTTGCCTCTAACAGGGGGCCCCTGTGTACATTTACCCCAGACAGGGGGCCACTGAGTACATTTGCTCCAGACAGGGGGCCCCTGTGTACATTTGCCCCTGACAGGTGGCCCCTGTGTACATTTGCCCAAGGCAGGGGGCCCCTGTGTACATTTGCCCCTGACAGGGGGCCCCTGTGTACATTTGCCCCAGGCAGCGTGCCCCTGTGTACATTTGCCCCAGGAAAGGGGCCCCTGTGTACATTTGCCCCAGACAGGAGGCTCCTGTATATGTGGCACCCTGTAGCTAAAGGTAACCATAGACTCACCTACTGCACGGATGGGTTTCCACAGTGGGTACACAGACAAGAACAACACCTTGAACTCCAGCACAGTAGAGGGAGCTAAACTTGCTGCTCTTAGGCAAGATCCCCTATAAATACTGATGCTGGGGGCGGAGTTAGTTAGTTTGCAGACGCTAGAAGAGCTGTGAAGATGTTCTGGTGATCGGTGCCACGCTAGGCCCGAGCCAGTGACCCTGAACAGTCTTCAGAGTAGTCGTGCAGGGCCCAAGAGTGGGGTCGGAAGGCAAGGAGAGATCGGAGAAAGAGCAAATTGTGGACCAAGGAGCCCTCTTGGGTTCACTCCAAAAAGCATCCCGGACACCGGAGTCCGAGTCTAAATGAGAGCACCTAGCCCAGCAGAGAATATCGGTTTACTCTGGAGACGTCAGTCTCCCAGGCATCTGTGCAGTCACCAACAAGGGAGCCTGGCACCGCAGAGAGAGGAACAGTGGTAGTCCATCGTGGGTTTCCCAACAACAGCAGAGGTGATGGGAGAGCAGAGGAGGCCAGCCAAGTTACACACAGGGCAGGGGCTTCACACACACGGGAAAAGAAACAAGGAGGCCTTATACCCACTCACTGTGGAGATCCTGAAGTGCTTCTTGACTACCCGACAGTATACCGGACTCTTACCTGCGATATCATCAGTAAAGGTAAAGAAACAACTTTTGGTGTGTGTGTGTGTGTGTGTGTGTCAATTCCTCAGCCTTTGCCCCTGCCATCCACAGAGACTGTCCTGTTACCTAACAGCCTGGCCAAATCGCTGCTCCATCCCTCATCCTTATTACCAAACTCCCCAGGGATCCATCTCCGCCTGTGGGGAGCTTTAACACCTAGCTGCCACTCCATCATCCCTGGAGGCCCCACGCAGTGCTGGTGCAGTCACGACAAACTATTCCTATTTCCATTTAAATCCCCCTTTTTAAAGCTGACCACCAGGGCCAAGAGTCTGGGCCGGCCACCAGTGACATCCCAACCACAGCTGAGGGCCCGGATGCCCGAGTCCACATAACCCTGGGGCGCGTCATAGCTTTCCTGGCGTCGCAAACAGGATCCTGTGCCCGGTGCTACCGGGTACTATGTGCCGTGTTTGAAAACTGTGATTTGTGACTGTTAAACCTAGCCGCCATTGCTGCGCCACGGAGCGGGAAGAATGAAATGACTGGCAAGCAGCGCGCCGCTGTTGTGTTGGGACAGTTAACTGGTGCAGCGGAAAGAGAGATTGAATCCTGGTCCACCACTGAACAAGGATCAGTAGCTGTAATTTTTGACAAGCTAAAAGTTGCTTTTGAGGACTGTAATGAGGCTGACATTAGAATGCGCTTCTATCATTGTTATCAAAAGTCGGAGGATGATATTCGGACCTATGCCTGGCGCCTACAGGAGGCGCTGCGAGCCCTGAAGCAAGTCAGCCCTGCTAGTGTACCTAATGAGAATAAACAATTGATTGAGCAGTTTACCCGGGGGCTACTATCACCAGAGGACAACAAGACCCTGCGCTGGTGATCCCTAAGCAACCCGGACGCTGATTTTAATACTCTAAAGGACATGGCCATAAAGGGGTTACAGCCAGTGGATTCTCCTGAAGCTGTCATCCAGCGGTGGCGCAGTGGCCAGGCTCCGGCTACAACAACACCCGTACCCGTGCCTGCAGCTGAAAGCAGTGGTCAGTCTACCAACTCTGATAGAATTGACTCTTTGTGCTTGGAGATGCGCCAGATTAGTAAAAACCTGACCACAGTCATGGAAGCCCTACAGCTACAGCAGGGGCCAAAGCCTAAACTCCAACCATTGATGCAGCATTCTGACAGCCTGGAGATTGTCCCGTGGATGAGAGGAAGGAAGACCAGGAGAACCACCGACCGCTACAGCTCCACAGGAAAACCCATATGTTGTCGCTGCAACAAGACCGGCCACATCGCACGATACTGTCCTTTAAACGAGCAGACCCTGGGGGCCAGGGCCAAACCTCAGGAGTAGATCAACAGGGCCGAGCCGACTGGTATGATGCCTAAATTGGACAGCGACCATTCCTGTCAATCATACTGGACGGCATATTAACACCTGCTTTGCTGGACACTGGGTCACAAGTGACCACCATCCCCTATATCCTTTATAAGCAATTCTGCTCATGTGATGAACTCAAACCACCCGCCTTAGACCTTACCATCTATGCTTCTAATGATGAACCACTTACTATAGTGGGGGTTAGAGAAGTACCAATAAAGGTGGGGAGGGTAGAATTACCAGACCAGGGGACTATTGTGGTAGTAGAAAAGAATAACCACCGAGACCCTTACATTATTCTTGGTACCAATGTTGATAGCAATTGCATGGGTGAAGTGTCGTTCTTGCTTCAACAGATTGCGGACACTGCCAAACCCAGGCTGAAGAAGGTTCTTCAGAGAGAGATAAGAGCCCTCCTGTATCAACAACAGGTAAAATCAACAGGTGGTGAAATTGGTACTGCACAGGTAACTGACCCACTTCCTATTGTAATACCTCCAATGAGTGAAATGTTGATTTGGTGTCGAGCAGCTATAGGCTTAAGGGGGCAGGACTATCAGGCAGTAGTGAAGCCCATCAGCTCAGAACACAGGCCTACAGTCTTGATAGCCAGGGGGGTAGTGATGTACACAAGGGAAGAGTACCAGTCCGCATCTTAAATTGTGGGAGTGAGGAGGTCAAACTACCCAGGTATTCCACTGTTGCTAAGCTGTACAATGTGCATAACAATGAGATACAAGCAGTGGGACCCTTACCTCCACCCAAAGAGGCAGAGGACAACAACGCTAAGGGGCAGCTAGAGAACTGGTGTCAGCAGCTCCATGTAGGAACTGATTCCACTCCCATGCATGAAAAGCAAGGTGTCTACCAGGTTGTCCAAGAATTTGAACAGGTATTCAGTAAGCATCCACTTGACTTTGGTTGGATCAAAGGGGTACACAATCATATCCCCACAGGTACACATCCACCAATCAAAGAGCTATACAGGCCTATTCCACCTGCACACTATCAAAAAGCCAAAGAGATATTACAGAACATGAAGGACACAGGGGTCATAAGAGACAGTTGTAGTCCCTGGGCAGCTCCACTAGTCCTAGTCAGAAAGAAAGATGGCAGCATGACAATGTGTGTAGATTACAGGCAAATAAATCGCATATCACATACAGACGCTTACCTGACTTACCCACATTGCATTCTCCAGATACATCATCTGAGACATCCCTACCAGTAGTGCGTAGATCTAATCGTAGCACACGTGGTCAACCCCCGTCCAGGTATGGAGTTCGGGCACAATAAATGTAATGCAGAAACATAATGAAAAGTAACATGTAAATAGCAGTACTTGTAAAAATGAAAATGTAAATAGTAGTGTACAGAAGGGTGAAAGTAGGCTAAAACAGGTTACACCAGGTACAAAACATCAGAAAAAGAGGTGAGTGGAGTTGTCGTAAGGAGCTGTCTAGGGGGAGCGAAATCTTGGCCAATAGGTGACCCCAGGGCTAGGAGGCCTACAGCGCTTATGACCGGTAGAGGCCCCTTCAGTACCTAGGACTCCTATGCCGAGGCACCCGCAGTAAGTGTTGTGTATTTTGAACTTTTAAGCCTACAGAGTCTTAACCTGTAAGGACATTATTGAACTTTGTTGAACTTTTTGAAAGATTTTACCTCTTTTCACCCGGAGCGTACAGAGACTTTATTGTATAAACTCTTAACAAACAGCTTTCCCTGAACTTTTCCCCGTTCTACAATCTTAAAAGGACCATAGTCACAGGACTGGTGTGACAACAAATTTGTTTCCAGCCTGCAGTAGATGGACTAGCACCGTATGGACTGTATCGGTTTTACCATTTCCTTAGTGGTTTTTGTAAATGTTTAATTTTTGAGACTCTGTAAATACATTATCTCTTATTATTATTGTTGTTACAAATGTTATTATGTGTGTCAAACAAATATGTTTCTCAGTCCAGGAGTACTGATCTTAACTAGGGGAGAATGTGGCACCCTGTCACTACTGGAAACCACAGATTCACTTACAGCACGGATGGGTGCTAAACATGCTGCTCTTAGGCAAGATCCCCTATAAATACTGGTGCTGGGGGCAGAGTTAGTAAAAGTGTGCAGACTCTAGAAGAGCTGTGAAGACGTTCTGGTGGTCGGTGCCACGCTAGGCCCGAGTCAGTGACCCTGAACAGCCTTCAGAGTAGTCGTGCAGGGCCCAAGAGTGGGGTTAGAAGACAAGGAGAGAACGGAGAAAGAGCAAATTGGGGACAGAGAAGCCATCTTGGGTTCACTCCAGAAAGCATCCTGGACACCGGAGTGCGAGTCTGTTGGAGAATACCTGCAAAAAAGAAGAAAGCAGAAAGGCGCAATGTGCCCATGGTACATTGTTTGATGCTTCTTTTGAAGCAGATTTTGAGCATCTGCATAAAAATCTGCAGTCTATCCTGAAGCTAGGAAAGTCTGACAGTTCAGAAGTGCTGTGCCAACGTGTTTTTTTTATTCCTTGCAGATTTGATGCAGATTTTGGGGCAGAAAAAAGAAATGTGAACCACATATACAAGGAGAAATAAGCAATGTGGGCCCAGCACCTGTCATAGATTTTGCTGGCCTCAGGATAGACATGCAGATGTTAATGCAGATTCTCAAAATCTGCATAAAAAAAAGCATCAAACAATGCATCGTGGACACAGGGCCTAAGAGGGTCCAGGGAGAGCCACAGTTGTGGTGAAAAGGCTCTGGGATTCCTCTTGCTCCCAGCTACTTCTAGGGCAGGGTTGGCCAACTACCATATGTAATGTCTGAAAACAGTGCACGTTTTCAGGCATTCCTGAGCATCACATCCCCTCCACTGCAGAGGTGATGACTCCAGCACATTGTACAATGCTAAGGAAATCCTGAAACCATGCACTGTGTTCAGCCATGGAGGACTGCACTTTTGCCACACCTGTTCTACTGGACTGGGTGTAGTGTCTTACATTTCCATACCTCAGACCATCAGGTCACAGGTCTGCGGCTTGTTCACCAGTCTCTGTAGGGCAGTATCAAAGAACCTGTTTGCAGAAACAGTCCAACGCACAAGGAGTGAACTCAAAAAAACTTTAACAGAGTATAATAAGTATAAAACATAGCAATATACATACTATATAAATATCACAAAAGTCCCACAGGGATCAGCACACACTCTTAAAGTGGTGGAAAGAAAGTTTATGAAGGGCAGAGTCCATTAAGGTTTTTGAGTTGGGCCACAAAGGGTGCATGCATACCCACTTAACCAGTAGGGGAAAGTGTAAAAGACGCAAAACGTTGGAAGTGGAAATACAACATTAACAAACACACAGGCCTCAGTCAAGGAAGAACTGAAAAAACAACATCTCATAAAAGTCCTTTTCTAGTCAACATGCCAACTAAGGGATGGGTCATCGACCAAACAAGATACCTTTTTTTTGGAAAGTCCATTCTGCATGGCTTTAAAATGGTCTTCACAGCATTCTCAGCATTGCCTGGGCTGAAGGTCTGAGTTGGTGATGGTACTCAACTGCCGTACAGTCTCATGGGCACACAAGGGCTACTCCTGCTGGGGCATTCTCTGCCACCACCTGCCCCCCCAGCACACTCCATCATGGCCACCACTGGAGAAAACAATGGAGGAACTAGGGGATGATCATGCCCTATAGGCCAGACAGGAGCAACTTGTATGACACGGACATGCCTTGTGAGTTTGGATACAGCCAGCAGCACCACCAACAGTACCACATCCACATCAACATATCATATTTGATGCTCTCTTCATGTTTTTCTCCACCCAAAAAAATTCCAAGTACAGAAGAGGGTAGGCAGGGAAGGAGTTACTCGGAACCGGGATGGTGGCTGCTTGCGGGGGGGAATCACGGCTGGTCGTTTCCCGGTTCCGTGCCCTGGGTACTCAATGGCTGATGGGGATGATGATTTGGGGCATTATACGTAACACCACCAGTGGTGTCTGGTAAGCGGTTACCAGCGCTGCAGCCAGGCGCTGTGGTGATGGAGTGGCGCATCAGAGGTAGTACAGCTCCCCACAGGTGGAGCTTTTCCTCAGCTCGGAGGGGTGGATGAGAGGAGTTATAGTTGCGGTCCTGCTGTAATCGCTGCAGGTGGCGGGGAATCAGGCTCACACACACAACAGTCTCTGTTTCAGTACCTTTTACTGGTGTCACTGTGCAGGTACGGACCAAGAGGGTAACCTGGTGGCCGATGCAGTTTGGGATGTCCACCTTCAAGAGTTGTGAGGCCTCCTCTGTCTGTGTATGCGATGATTTGGGTAGATCTAGATCTGCCGCTCTCTTCTCCTCAGGATGCTCCTACCACAACTGCCAGTGAGGACCTCCTCTTGGGATCCCTATTCTTTTTTTGGGGTCCCCGGTCCTAAGCTGGTCGCATTTGAGCACTGTGTTTCCTAAGCTTCAGGGGGAACTAGATCCTCCTGGTTCCTCCGGGGTTTCTCTGCCACAAGTGGTTAATGGCAGGCATCCGGGTGAACTATAAGGGTAACTACTATGTTCCCTTCTTCTTCCTGTGCTCCCACTGGCCTCCGCCCCTCTCTCTAGGGTGCTGCACAGCTGGGTCAGTCCATTCTGGTTCTGGGTTTAATACCAGCAACCAACTCCTCTAGGCTCTTCAGTCTTAGCTGACCTTCTGTCCTAACTGTTTGACTGACTGACTGACTTGACTCCTCCCTCAGACCTGGATCTTTATAGGGGATCTGGCTTAAGGGAAGCCAGTGGAGCTCCCCCTCTAGGCCTGTTGTGGGAAGTGTTGGGTGCTGTGTCTGCCAAGGTGTACATTTCTCCTTGCACCGGTGGGTCCTGTGGCAATCATCCCCGGGGGTGCAACAGTGTACTAGGACTGTATACACCAGGGGTCTCAAACTCGGCTGGGTTGGTGGGCCGCACATAAAAAAACTTATAGTGGGGGGCCGCATCCCTTATAGGACTAAGTGATATTTTTAGTAATACCAGAATTTTTTGCTTAATGTAGTAAAGTACAAATCCTGATCCCCTTCTTGTAGTAATGTCCCCATCCTGTAGTAAAGTCCTTTTCTAGTGATGTCCCCCATCCTGATCCCCTTTTCTAGTGATGTCCCCCATACTGATCCCTTTTTCTAGTGATGTCCCCTATCCTGATCCCCTTTTCTACTGATATTCCCCATCCTATCCCTTTTTCTAGTGCTGTCTCCTATCCTGATCCCTTTTTCTAGTGATGAACCCCCCCATCCTGATCCCTTTTTCTAGTGATGTCCCCCATACTGATCCCTTTTTCTAGTGATGTCCCCTATCCTGATCCCCTTTTCTACTGATATTCCCCATTATGATCCCTTTTTCTAGTGATTAACCCCCCATCCTGATCCCTTTTTCTAGTGATGTCCCCTATCCTGATCCCCTTTTCTTCTGATGTCCCCCATCCTGGTCCCCTTTTGTAGTGATGTCCCCATACTGATCTCCTTTTGTAGTGATATCCCCATCCTGATCCCCTTTTGTAGTAATGTCCCTCATCCCGCTTCCCTTTTGTAGTGATGTTCCCATTCTCATCCCCTTTTCTAGTAATGTCCCCCATCCTGATCCCCCTTTAGTAGTGATGTCCTTCATCCCAATCCCCCTCAGTAGTGATGTCCCCCATTCTGATCCCCTTTCTAGGTATGTCCCCCATCCTGATCTACTTTTATAGTGATGCCCCCCATCCTGTTTTACCTTCTTTTTACACACTCACATACACACTCATTCACACTCATACACACCCTCACAAACAAACCCACACACACACGCATACTCTCTCTCACACACACACATACACATTCTCTCACACACACACACTCTCACACATCCACACATCCTCATACACACACTGAAACTCACACACACCTCGCATACACTTTCTTATACACATATCCTCACTCACACACTCACCCTCACACACACACCCTCTCACATACACTTAGGGATGGGCGAGTCTACTCGCTAGGACTCGGGACTCGGCGATTCTGAAGGTACTCGCAGGACTCGTTACTCGGCGAATCTCCCAGCTTGGACTCGCACAGTGACGAGTCCAATGGAATTCAATGGCAATAAGCTTGACTCGTCACAGATACCCGCTGTCAGCAGCGAGTCTGAGCGAGTCTACGATTCCGTAGTCACATCCGAGTCGTATACGTATCATTCGAGTCACTGTATGTATCACCGTGCGTGTTAGGTCGAACTGTGAGATAGCCAATCTGTATAATTAGCAGGTTCAGGACTATGAGGTGCTGTCAGGTCATGCCATGTCATTTGACAGAAGGCAATATAAGTGTCGATTTGGGCACATTCTAAGTTGTTGTATAGGAGGAGATATATTGGCTCGTTGTCAGGTAGGAGTCTTTATTAACCAAAAAGCTGTAAGCTAGGAAGAGGTGTGCTGTTAGGCACAGCGAGAAGAAAGCCTTAGTACACGGACGGACATAGTTATTATCACTGCTGCTAAGCTCAGTGAGGCTTAGTGAGGCGTTTCATTTTTTACCGCGAAAAAGCTTTTTTCTGGGCAGAGGCGTTGCTGTAGCACACAGGAGGTAGTGGGGTACTTAGTGCACTACAGGTGACCATTGCAGCTACTACACTCATGCTTTGCACTTGAGGAGTGTAGTGTGCGCTTCATCATTTGAGGCGCACACTTACCCGCAGCAATGTGCCATCAGCTAACTAACCAACATCTGGTGGCTGTGGCACTTCACCATTTTTTTAGGGAGTGTAGTGTGCGGTTCACTGCCAAGTGTGAGAGCGCACACTTACCCCGCCAGCAAGTGACGCATTCAGCTAACCTAACCACATCTCGGTGGCTGTGCGCACTTGAAACTAATTTTTTTAGGAGAGTGTAGTGTGCGGCTTCACTTGCCAAGTGTGACGAGCAGCTACCTTACCACCGCCAGCAAGTCGTACGCATTTCTAGCTAACCTAACCACATCTCGGTGGCTGTGCGCACTTCAAACCAATTTTTTTAGGGAGTGTAGTGTGCGGTTTCACTGCCAAGTGTGAGAGCGCACACTTACCCCGCCAGCAAGTGACGCATTCAGCTAACCTAACCACATCTCGGTGGCTGTGCGCACTTGAAACTAATTTTTTTAGGGAGTGTAGTGTGCGGCTTCACTGCCAAGTGTGAGAGCGCACACTTACCCCGCCAGCAAGTGACGCATTCAGCTAACCTAACCACATCTCGGTGGCTGTGCGCACTTCAAACCAATTTTTTTAGGGAGTGTAGTGTGCGGTTTCACTGCCAAGTGTGAGAGCGCACACTTACCCCGCCAGCAAGTGACGCATTCAGCTAACCTAACCACATCTCGGTGGCTGTGCGCACTTCAAACAATTTTTTTAGGGAGTGTAGTGTGCGGTTCACTGCCAAGTGTGAGAGCGCACACTTACCCCGCCAGCAAGTGACGCATTCAGCTAACCTAACCACATCTCGGTGGCTGTGCGCACTTCAAACAATTTTTTTAGGGAGTGTAGTGTGCGGTTTCACTGCCAAGTGTGAGAGCGCACACTTACCCGCCAGCAAGTGACGCATTCAGCTAACCTAACCACATCTCGGTGGCTGTGCGCACTTGAAACTAATTTTTTTAGGGAGTGTAGTGTGCGGCTTCACTGCCAAGTGTGAGAGCGCACACTTACCCCGCCAGCAAGTGACGCATTCAGCTAACCTAACCACATCTCGGTGGCTGTGCGCACTTGAAACTAATTTTTTTAGGGAGTGTAGTGTGCGGCTTTCACTGCCAAGTGTGAGAGCGCACACTTACCCCGCCAGCAAGTGACGCATTCAGCTAACCTAACCACATCTCGGTGGCTGTGCGCACTTCAAACCAATTTTTTTAGGGAGTGTAGTGTGCGGTTTCACTGCCAAGTGTGAGAGCGCACACTTACCCCGCCAGCAAGTGACGCATTCAGCTAACCTAACCACATCTCGGTGGCTGTGCGCACTTGAAACTAATTTTTTTAGGGAGTGTAGTGTGCGGCTTCACTGCCAAGTGTGAGAGCGCACACTTACCCGCCAGCAAGTGACGCATTCAGCTAACCTAACCACATCTCGGTGGCTGTGCGCACTTCAAACCAATTTTTTTAGGGAGTGTAGTGTGCGGTTTCACTGCCAAGTGTGAGAGCGCACACTTACCCCCGCCAGCAAGTGACGCATTCAGCTAACCTAACCACATCTCGGTGGCTGTGCGCACTTGAAACTAATTTTTTTAGGGAGTGTAGTGTGCGGCTTCACTGCCAAGTGTGAGAGCGCACACTTACCCCGCCAGCAAGTGACGCATTCAGCTAACCTAACCACATCTCGGTGGCTGTGCGCACTTGAAAACTAATTTTTTTAGGGAGTGTAGTGTGCGGCTTCACTGCCAAGTGTGAGAGCGCACACTTACCCCGCCAGCAAGTGACGCATTCAGCTAACCTAACCACATCTCGGTGGCTGTGCGCACTTCAAACCAATTTTTTTAGGGAGTGTAGTGTGCGGTTTCACTGCCAAGTGTGAGAGCGCACACTTACCCCGCCAGCAAGTGACGCATTCAGCTAACCTAACCACATCTCGGTGGCTGTGCGCACTTCAAACCAATTTTTTTAGGGAGTGTAGTGTGCGGTTTCACTGCCAAGTGTGAGAGCGCACACTTACCCCGCCAGCAAGTGACGCATTCAGCTAACCTAACCACATCTCGGTGGCTGTGCGCACTTGAAACTAATTTTTTTAGGGAGTGTAGTGTGCAACTTCACTGCCAAGTGTGACAGCGCACACTTACCCCGCCAGCAAGTGACGCATTCAGCTAACCTAACCACATCTCGGTGGCTGTGCGCACTTCAAACCAATTTTTTTAGGGAGTGTAGTGTGCGGCTTCACTGCCAAGTGTGAGCGCGCACACTTACCCCGCCAGCAAGTGACGCATTCAGCTAACCTAACCACATCTCGGTGGCTGTGCGCACTTATAACCAATTTTTTTAGGGAGTGTAGTGTGCGGTTTCACTGCCAAGTGTGAGAGCGCACACTTACCCCGCCAGCAAGTGACGCATTCAGCTAACCTAACCACATCTCGGTGGCTGTGCGCACTTCAAACCAATTTTTTTAGGGAGTGTAGTGTGCGGTTTCACTGCCAAGTGTGAGAGCGCACACTTACCCCGCCAGCAAGTGACGCATTCAGCTAACCTAACCACATCTCGGTGGCTGTGCGCACTTCAAACCAATTTTTTTAGGGAGTGTAGTGTGCGGCTTCACTGCCAAGTGTGAGCGCGCACACTTACCCCGCCAGCAAGTGACGCATTCAGCTAACCTAACCACATCTCGGTGGCTGTGCGCACTTGAAACTAATTTTTTTAGGGAGTGTAGTGTGCGGCTTCACTGCCAAGTGTGCGCGCGCACACTTACCCCGCCAGCAAGTGACGCATACAGCAACACCTAACTCCAACTTGGTGACTGTGCATTCATCTACAATGTCTCAAAAAAAAACAATTACCAAAAAGGATGTTGCAAAGGGACAGGGACGAGCTCGTGGCCGCAGCAGTCTTGCCCAAGAAGGCACTGGTACAAGTACACAGCCTAGGATTGATAGAACGTCCTTTTTTCTACCTAGAAATCCAGTACTCAAAGAAAACGTGTGTTGAGGCCGGATGAGCATGACAAGATAACATCTTGGATGGCTCAGACGCCCTCGACCACTGGTTCTTGCAGTACGCAATCATCCGTGGCAAGACATTCTAGTGTCGCTACAGACAATGCAGCGCCATCCAATCCTCAAAGTCGTCATATTGCCTCAACCCATCGGCAGCCAGAGGAAAATTTGAATATGGACCTTGGTCACTCGGATGACTTATTCGGTTCTTATCAAGGGGTTTCTTTGTCACTGCCTGACGAGATACTTGAAGTAGACGAAATGTCTACTCATGGCCAAAGTTTGGAAGTAGCGCGTCCTGAGGAAAGACACTTTCACGAAATGCAAACAGTATCTCAGGAGGTGGATGATGATGAGGATGATGAGACACACATCTCATCTGGCCAGCCTGCTCAGTCAGTTTATCCAGAATCCTTTGAACTGGAAGGGGTGGATGATGACACCACAGATCCTACCTGGATTGCTGAATTGCATAGCCAAGAGAGCAGCCAGGAGGACGAAAGTGGCTATGTACCACTGGCAAAATCACAAAGGCGTACTGTCTCCAGAACACAAACTGTGAGAACAGTTGCCCAAATAGCGTCAACTGTGGCACAAACTGTGCCAACTGTTGCACAAACTGCAAACACAGTTGCCCAAAATGTGTCCACAGTTGGTGTTGAACAGAGTCATCCTCCTCTTCCTCCAATTAAAAATAAAGGACGAACAGCCAGTGTGTGGAAATTTTTTAAGGATAGCCCAACATTACCAAATATGGTTATCTGTAAGATGTGCCAGGCAAGGCTTAGCAGAGGCACGGTAAAAGGAAACCAGAGCACCAGCAGTATGCGCAAGCATATGTCTCTTAAGCACCCAATTCAGTGGGCACCCTATCAGGGTTCAAAATCAGTGCCTTCTGATCCAAACACTTCCAGGCCACCTCAGATACATCCTTCACCAGCAAGTGTTCAGGCTTCAGCTCCTGCTCAAGCGTACTCCTCCCAAGGTGCTTTACAAGACAGACATGACAGTAGTCAATCCTCTTGTCAGTCTGGTCCAAACGTGCAGTTGTCAGTGCCACAGCTGTATGAAAGACAGCGGAAGTTCCAACCGACACACCCATATTCCCAAAAAGTGACAGCGAAAATAGCCAAGTTGTTAGCTGTGGAAATGCTGCCGTTTAGGCTTGTGGGTACAGAGTCTTTTCGGGAGTTGATGGCTGAGGCAGCACCACGATACTCTGTACCCAGCCGGTACTTTTTCTCACGTAGTGCCGTTCCCGCCTTACACCAGCACGTGGTTAACAACTTAAAACGTGCTTTAACAAATGCTGTCACCGCCAAAGTCCACCTAACTACGGACACGTGGACAAGTAGTTGTGGACAGGGCAGATACATTTCACTAACGGCTCACTGGATCAACCTGGTGGAGAGTGTCCCAACTTCTAAAACTGTACCATCTGACATACTTCCAACTCCACGAATAGCGGGCCCAACATCATTCCGGGTGTCTGCCTCCTCATATATGTCCAGTGCCCAATCTGCTTCTGCCACTTCCTTGTCCACTGCTGAGCCTCAAGCACCATCACGTCCGAGTTGGGAGCTTTGCAGTACTGCTTCTGCAAGGCGACAACAGGCTCTTCTGAAGCTTATCTGCCTAGGTGACACACGTCACACTGCAACAGAGTTGTGGAAAGGTCTCAAGCAACAGACCGATGAGTGGCTGGCCCCACTGGAACTACAACCAGGTCTAGTTGTGAGCGATAATGGTGCAAACCTTGTGGCGGCAATAAAGCACGGTAAACTTGTACATGTGCCTTGCATGGCTCATGTCCTGAACCTGGTAGTTCAGAAATTCCTCAAAATATACCCAGAGTTATCTGAGCTACTGGATAAGGTGAGGCGAATTTGCGCCCACTTTAGACATTCGTCCACAGCAGCTGCAAGTCTTTCTGCCCTTCAAATCCAATTTAACTTGCCGAAACACAGGCTAATTTGCGACATGCCTACGCGATGGAACTCCACCTTCCATATGCTGGCAAGGTTTAATGAGCAGCAGAAGGCAATAGCGGAATTTCAGCTGCAACATGCCCGTCAACCTGGAAGTCATACCACACACATCGGTACTTTCGAGTGGGTCTGGATCGCTGACCTTTGCGAGTTGCTGGATAACTTCGAATACTGTACCAAACTCGTCAGTGGGGATCAGTCGATTATAAGTCTCACCATCCCCATGCTCTGCCTGCTCCAAGAATCCCTATTGAATCTCAAAACAGATGCTTTGAGAGCACAGCGGATGGCTATGGAGCCAGAATTGAACATCGCTGATCCTAGCCACCCTAGCCAATATCAGCAGGCTACATTGGTTCAGGAAGATGTTGATGAGGGTGATGATGAAGAAGATTTATTTTTCTCTGGTACTGATGTGAACCCTGATGGGACTCCCAACCCTACGTTTATGTCGGTACAGCATGGGTGGGCTGAAGAGGAGGAGGCGGACACCGATTTAGAGGCCACGACGCGTAGTGATCTTCATTCTGTTGTAACCGAGGAGATGAGTCTTTGCAGCTTAGCACACATGGCTGAAGTAATGTGTCAATGTCTCTCCAAAGATCCACGCGTCATACACATCTATGACAGCGACCTCTACTGGTTGTCAACGTTTTTGGACCCACGGTACAAAGACAAATTTCAGTCGCTGCTGTCGCACTCATCCAGGGGCTTAACGATGGATCATGTAAAGAGGGTTCTTCTTGATATTTTGCTGGCAATATCACCGTCTGAATCCGCTATACATCGAAGAACCAGCTCTTTCCAACAGCAGCCTTTGGTTGGGACACAAACGCCATCAATGACAAGAAGAGGTGGGGGTAAGATGTCCGCCAACTGGGCGATGTTCAACAGACCTTCCAATCAAGAACGTAATTTGACTACGGTGACCTTGAGTAGGAGACAACAATTGTCCAACATGGTGCAGCAGTATCTCAGTGACAGTACCAGCTTCCTAACCGACCCTTCTGTACCCTTTAATTACTGGGTTTCCAAGCTGCACACTTGGACTGAGCTGTCATTGTATGCCTTGGAGGTGCTGGCATGCCCAGCTGCTAGTGTGACATCAGAGCGTGTTTTCAGTGCCGCTGGGGTATAGTCACTGATAGAAGGTCCCGCCTCACCACAGAAAATGCCGACAGGCTCACTCTAATTAAATTCAACAAGGATTGGATATCATCACAGTTCCTAAGCCCTCCTGACGACAGTACACAATCCTAGATTAACCTAATCATAATTAATATGATTGGGATATTGCGCTGTTAACAATATGCCCATTTTTGACAGGAATTAATGACAAGTCCCGTAGCTCTGTTGATTTGATTCGGCACCCAGTCCAAGCAATAATATGCTATGGGCCAAGCGCCCTGCTTTATGTAAAAAAATACTTTATTAAGCCCTTTGGGCTAATTTTTTGAGGCACCAAGCCTAGGACTGCATAGTTGGCCTTGCTTCTTCTATGCTCCTAGTCCAAGCAATAATATGCAATGGGCCAAGCGCCCTGCTTTATTTATAAATAGACTTTATTAAGCCCTTTGGGCTAATTTTTGGAGCCACCCAGGCTAACAAGCTTATCATGCTTTGGGAGACACCCTGGCTAACAAGCTTTTTATGGCCCTTAGGCCTACATTTATACCAAAAATGGGATACAGCCCCTTGGGCTAATTTTTGGAGCCACCCAGGCTAACAAGCTTATCATGCTTTGGGAGACACCCTGGCTAACAAGCTTTTTATGGCCCTTAGGCCTACATTTATACCAAAAATGGGATACAGCCCCTTGGGCTAATTTTTGGAGCCACCCAGGCTAACAAGCTTATCATGCTTTGGGAGACACCCTGGCTAACAAGCTTTTTATGGCCCTTAGGCCTACATTTATACCAAAAATGGGATACAGCCCCTTGGGCTAATTTTTGGAGCCACCCAGGCTAACAAGCTTATCATGCTTTGGGAGACACCCTGGCTAACAAGCTTTTTATGGCCCTTAGGCCTACATTTATACCAAAAATGGGATACAGCCCCTTGGGCTAATTTTTGGAGCCACCCAGGCTAACAAGCTTATCATGCTTTGGGAGACACCCTGGCTAACAAGCTTTTTATGGCCCTTAGGCCTACATTTATACCAAAAATGGGATACAGCCCCTTGGGCTAATTTTTGGAGCCACCCAGGCTAACAAGCTTATCATGCTTTGGGAGACACCCTGGCTAACAAGCTTTTTATGGCCCTTAGGCCTACATTTATACCAAAAATGGGATACAGCCCCTTGGGCTAATTTTTGGAGCCACCCAGGCTAACAAGCTTATCATGCTTTGGGAGACACCCTGGCTAACAAGCTTTTTATGGCCCTTAGGCCTACATTTATACCAAAAATGGGATACAGCCCCTTGGGCTAATTTTTGGAGCCACCCAGGCTAACAAGCTTATCATGCTTTGGGAGACACCCTGGCTAACAAGCTTTTTATGGCCCTTAGGCCTACATTTATACCAAAAATGGGATACAGCCCCTTGGGCTAATTTTTGGAGCCACCCAGGCTAACAAGCTTATCATGCTTTGGGAGACACCCTGGCTAACAAGCTTTTTATGGCCCTTAGGCCTACATTTATACCAAAAATGGGAAACAGCACTTGGGCTAATTTTTCCAGGCACCAATCCTATGCCTGCATCGTGGGCGGTGCTTGGACTATCATCCTGCTGGAGCCTGTTGAAGGGTCCCACTGTACGCTCCATACAAAACGCGTAGACGCGATGTGTAGCATGTAGACGTCCCAGCCTCTCACATGTGTGTTCATAATCTTGTTGCCATAGCAAGGCATAAAGTAACCCCCCAAACACAGGCACTGTTTGTCAGCAACAGTTGTATGTGGAGTCATGATTTGACACTTAGTAACCAAGGTGACTTCATGCGCCATGCGGGCCGTAAAGTACTTGCTAATGATGCTCTCTCCCCTGTCCCCCACGCCAACTGTCTCGGGTAATCCTTGACTCCTCCCTCTCCTTCAAGCCCCACCTGTAGTCCCTAACCAAGTCCCTGTGACTCCAACTCAAAAATATTTAACCAATTCGGTCGTTCCTCAATCCTGACACTGCTGAAACACTCATAAATGCCCTCATCATCTCCCGCCTTGACTACTGCAACCTCCTTCGCATAGGTCTCCCTGCCAACTCTCTTGCAACTCTCCAATCTATACTAAACTCTGCTGCCCGGCTAATCCATCTGTCCTCACGCTACTCCCCTGCCTACCCCCTCTGCCAAGCCGTTCACTGGCCCCTCCGGCCCACAGAGAGCTCACTTTAAAACACTGACCATGACATTCAAAGCCTTACACAACCTATCCCCACCATACATCTCCGACATGATCTCCCGATACCATCCCTCACGCAACCTGCGTTCATCCCAAGAACTTGTCCTACAGTCCACCCTCATCTCCTCTTCCCACAACCGCATACAGGATTTCTCCCGGTCATCCGCCATGCTATGGAACTCCCTGCCCCACCTCATCAGTCAGTCGCCTACCCTCTGAACCTTAAAGATACTTATAAAGACTCACCTCTTCCGACAGGCCTACAACCTGCCATGAGACCCCGCTACACGCCCCACGACCGACACCTTCCCCACCCTATTGTATCCCCACCCACCCCTCGTAGAATGTGAGCCCACGCGTACAGGGTCCTCTACTATTGTACCTGTATGACCTTATTGTCTATGTTTATTGTACTTGTCCTTCTCTACCTTTTCCTCATGTAAAGCGCCATGGAACCTATGGCCGCTATATAAATAAATAATTATAATAATTATGATGACTTGAAGCCCAACCAAAAAAAAAAAATCCACATTCATTCCTTGAAAAAAAGACAGACACAAAGCTGGTTTTTAAAACTGTGTTTAAAAAAAAAAAATGGCAGCACTGTTTGGACATTCCAACAAATACTACCTTTAATTAAGGTAACTACATCAAAAAAAATAAATGGAGCCCTACAGGTCCTGGTAGGTGGGCTGTCCGTCCTGCAAAAGGTCAAGGGCCCCACGGATGGCCTGGCCGAACCCTTCAGGGTGGATCATCTGAACAGGTGTAGGGAACGGTGGTAGGTCCCTGTTCGCTGGCCACTGGCAGTGAGGCAAAGCCCTGTGGGGTGGGACTTGGCTGTCCCGTGTTGTGGGCCTGCCCAGCCTGTTACAGTTTATTTTCCACCCATCCAAATATTGGAACACATCACCGGGGTCGTTTCCTGGCTGACAGGCTTCCAGCACTATCTGTAATGCTGACCTTGCCCGCAGTAGCCTGTCAAATGGAATATTATCCATGAATGGTATAATACTGCGGGCAAAGTCAGCATTACTCTGTTGCACACTTAATTGTGCAGACCCCGGGATGGGACCATAAGCTGGGCCAGCCGCTGGTGGCGTCGGTGGTGGTGCTGGCCCTGCCGCTGGTGGTGGCGGTGGTGGTGCTGGCCCTGCCGCTGGTGGTGGCGGTGGTGGTGCTGGCCCTGCCGCTGGTGGGGGCGGTGGTGGTGCGGACCCTGCAGCTGGTGGCGGTGGTGGTGGTGGTGGCGGGGACGGCGGTGGTGGTGTTGATGGGCCTGCCGCTGGTGGCGGCGGTGGTGGTGCTGGCCCGGCCGCTGGTGGCGGCGGTGGTGGTGCTGGCCCTGGCGCTGCTGGCGGCGATGCTGTGTGGTGGTGGCGCGGCGACGCGGTGGTGGTGTGGCGCCGGCCGTGGTGGTGGTGGTGGGTGTTCTCCACGCCGCCTTCTGTTTGGCGGTGGAGGGTTCACAGCACGACGCCCTCTGTAGTAAGCTTCTCTGTGGGTAAAGTAAAAAAAAATTTGGTGAATGCATTGCATTTGGAAACAAAAACATAGGTCAAACATTAAGTTGCACGCTTTTTAGACTCTGTGTATCTGTGTATTATTAATCAGATATTTGTTATTATTATGAAAGAATAACCAACTGTACATAACATAAAGGAATACGTGACTTTCTTTGCTAATTCCATACTAATACATAATTTTTCACCCCCTGATTAACACCCACCCCCCCCCATCCCATCTAATCTAGACGATCAATAACACCAATGGTTCACATGAAAAAAAAAAGTCCCCCTGACTTCACTTTTTACTTGACATACTTAATTCACAAAACTTTTAGCTTATATCATCTATATAAAGCAGGGAAGGGGTTGAAAGGTATACAATATATATATATATAATCTATTTATATAATCGGGAGTTTGAAATTCCGGCACTGTAGCCTAATCCCAAACTCCTTAGCGTCACTGCGAGCGGAGACGCGTATGCGCCTTCGCGAGCCGCAGACGCTTAACTCACACAGCCGCTATAGCGTTTTCTCGAGCGGCCTCGCGCCCTCCGCTCACAGCAAGACCTGCGCCCCTCACAGCGCCCAATCCGCCCCGGCATGCTGGCATTTGTACTTCCCCCGTCTGTGCACCCACAGGTCTTAGCAGATCACTGATGCTGACAGCGGGGGGGACAACACAGACAATCAAATCAGGAGGAGGTCAGTGTCAGGAGGAGATGACAGACGCCCGCCGGGGCCTGTGACACTGCAGAGGTCACAGCGGGGCTGTGTGTGCGGACAACGGGGAGGCCGGGGGCTACGGACGTACCGAACACGTCCTCTGCTCCTGGAGATGTGCCGCGGTTCCGCGCTCGCAGCGTATCTGACGCTGGAGCAGCGCTCACCACGCCCACACCACGCCCTCTGCCAAACAACCCACACCTCTCACTAACCTCCTGCAGCTAACCACACCCCATGTTTACCTTTGCCATGATGTCATTTAGCTGCGGCCGCTATCTTTAATAAGGTCAGAAATTATGGCAGTAATCGGATCTCTGCTCCCTCTAGCACGCCCCAACACTGTAGCACCATCTATTAACCCTATTCTCATCACCTATATACTTGCTACCCACAGAGCCGTCTTTATACTCTGCTACCTCAGACCCGCCTGTATACTCTGCTACCTCAGACCCGCCTGTATACTCTGCTACCCACAGACCCGCCTGTATACTCTGCTACCCACAGACCCGCCTGTATACTCTGCTACCCACAGAGACGCCTGTATACTCTGCTACCTCAGACCCGCCTGTATACTCTGCTACCTCAGACCCGCCTGTATACTCTGCTACCCACAGACCCGCCTGTATACTCTGCTACCTCAGACCCGCCTGTATACTCTGCTACCCACAGAGACGCCTGTATACTCTGCTACCTCAGACCCGCCTGTATACTCTGCTACCCACAGAGACGCCTGTATACTCTGCTACCTCAGACCCGCCTGTATACTCTGCTACCCACAGACCCGCCTGTATACTCTGCTACCTCAGACCCGCCTGTATACTCTGCTACCCACAGACCCGCCTGTATACTCTGCTACCTCATGACCCGCCTGTATACTCTGCTACCCAGACCCGCCTGTATACTCTGCTACCTCAGACCCGCCTGTATACTCTGCTACCTCAGACCCGCCTGTATACTCTGCTACCCACAGACCCGCCTGTATACTCTGCTACCCACAGACCCGCCTGTATACTCTGCTACCCACAGACCCGTCCTTTATACTCTGCTACCTCAGACCCGCCTGTATACTCTGCTACCCACAGACCGCCTGTATACTCTGCTACCTCAGACCCGCCTGTATACTCTGCTACCCACGAGACGCCTGTATACTCTGCTACCCATCGAACCCGCCTGTATACTCTGCTACCCATCAGACCCGCCTGTATACTCTGCTACCCACAGACCCGCCTGTATACTCTGCTACCCACAGACCCGCCTGTATACTCTGCTACCCACAGACCCGCCTGTATACTCTGCTACCCACAGAGCCGCTTATACTCTGCTACCTCAGACCCGCCTGTATACTCTGCTACCCACAGACCCGCCTGTATACTCTGCTACCCACAGAGCCGTCTTTATACTCTGCTACCCACAGACCCGCCTGTATACTCTGCTACCCACAGAGCCACGTGTATACTCTGCTACCCACAGAGCCGAAATGGAACCTAATGTATATATTAATAAATAATACTAAATGTACACAACAGTGCTGCAGACACATACCTTGGCATACGGGCCACCGGGTGAAGGAAGGACAGCCGGTCATAAAAGTGGTAGTGGTTGAGCAATGGAGCGGCTCCCGGTTGTCTCTCTGAGTACTGCCGGTACTGCTTCTTATGCTGGTCCCGGCAGCTCCTCCACCGTTTTTTAAGATGGTCAACTGTGAAATGATTTGAAACCGGCTTTAGAGATGTGTAATATTTGAAACAACAAAAGTATGTGTACAAATCAACAATAACATTTTATTCATTTTGTGTGTGTAATGTGTATACAAGGCACAGTGACACGACAGTGTGGAACATCATCAACAGCATTACGGACATTGAGCTCACGTGGCCACAATCACAAATGAGGCAGGACACATGTCAACGCATAGAGAATGTAATAGTGCGGGCACCAGACTCTGGTCATTAGTGGTATTTATATACACCCAACCCCTTGGCCGAAAGAGCCAGGAGGATCAGACATTAAACTCATTGTACTGTTGTGACCCCATCCAAATATAGGCAACTATGCGGTGGAGCATGATAACACATTCAGGGTCCTGTATACCCTGCTATGGGGGCCCTGTATTCCCACTGCTGGGGGCCCTGTAAACCCACTGGGCCACTGTCTACCCACTGCTGGGGGCCCTGTATACCCACTGCTGGGGGGGCCTGTACACACACTGAGGGCCCTGTATACAGGGACTGACTGGCACCCTACAGTTTGGGTCGCAACCCTACCTCACTGGCCCGACACAGGTGAGGACGGGGGGTGGGGGGGGTGATGACTGGCGGCCGCCTCACAGTCACCGCAGCTCCCGCATTATCCTATGGCTCGCTCCCAGCCGCAGCCTCGCGCTCCTCACAGCCGCTCGCTAACAGTCGCAGCCGCACGCCACTCACAGACGCTTACTCCCGGACGCAGCCGCGTGCTGATGACGTCATCGCGCGGCCAGGAGCTTCCGTTTCCGCCTGCTGCTTCAGGGACATGCGGATTATTCATGCTCCTGCAGCCGAATGACCCGTGGCACCTGGGCCAGTCCGCCCCTGCCTGTATACCACAATATGGGGGCATGTATACCCAGCTGGGGGCCTGTATACTCTGCAGGGGGAGGTGTATACTCTGCTGGGGGGCTGTCTACCAGTGATAGCCGCTGTATACCAGGATGGCGGTGAATATGTTTTCATAGTTTTTCGGGGCAAAAATAGGGGGGTCGGCTTATACACGGGTCGGCTTATACACGAGTATATATACAGTAAATGCAATATATAACGTGTGAACTCATTTAACTTACTTAGATTGCTCTGTTCCTCATGGTCACTCCGATGGAACGCAGGGAACATCTCTTGGGCGATCTCTCTCCAGGCTGTATTAATTAGGGTCGTATCCCCATACTCAGGATCTGTAGGGAGCCATAGAAATGGACGAGCCTCCACAAGTGCAATAAGACGCAGTGTGTTCACCATGCCACGTCCTGCTGCCATGATTGCACTGATGAATGGATCGCTCTGTGTGTGCGCCTGTCAGCGCGACTCGCTTCCTGTTTCCTTAAACCATGGTGTGTGCTGGAGAATCCCTTCCCTCGCATCATTGGCTACAAGCCTCAAAATAAGAGAAAAACCAGCGAGTTTGGACTCGCACACTTTCAGAGACACATCAGCGAGTTGTAAATGTCATTATTCGCTATTACTCGGGTCCCTATTCATTAACATTGGACTCGCTGGACTCGCAACGAGTCCCGAGTCCTTGACTCGGACTCGTTGGGGTCTTGCGATTCCGAGTCTTTTCGGACTCGCCCATCTCTACATACACTCACACTTTTCTCACTTTAATGATGCATCGCTCCAGTGCAGGGGGCCACTACAGTCCCCGCTGTGCTTTGACTTCCTCCAGCCGCCGCTCAGACAAGATCTGTTGCTCAGCAAGATCAATGTAATCTGCCAGCCAGAGGCCCGCATTTGATGTCATATTCCGCCATCAGCTGCGGACCTCTCATTGGCTGGCAGCTTGCATTGATCTTGCTGAGCAGCAGAGCTTGTTAGTACCGCAGACGGAAGTCATCACACAGTGGGGGCTGCAGCAGCTTCCTGCACTGGGGCGATGCATCATTAAGTTGTCCAAGGTGCCGCGGGCCGCATTGTGATGCCCCAGGGGCCGCATGTGGCCCTCGGGCCACGTGTTTGAGACCCCTGGTATACACCAAGCTGGATTAGGGCAGTCTGCACCAAGATGTATAATGGCTGTATGCATGAGGCTGAATTACAGAAGTCTGCATCATTTATTACAGCTGTATGTATGAGGCTGTATTAGGCCTGTGTGCATGAAGCTGTGTTAGGGCTGTATGCACCAGGCTGGATTAGGGCAGTATGTACAAGGCTGGATTAGGGCAGTTTTCATAAATCTGTAACAGGGCTGTATGCACCAGTCTGTATTAGCCTGTATGCACTACCCTGTATTAGGACTGTATGTATGGGCTGGATTAGGGCAGTCTGTACTAGGCTTTATTAGAGCTGTACCAGGCTGAATTAGGGCAGCCTACCACCAGACTGTATTAGGTCTATATGCACAAGGCTCAACTAGGTCTGAATGCATAAGGCTGTATTAGGGCTGTATGCATAAGGCTGTGTTAGGACTGTATGGTTGGGACTGGATTAGGGAGGTCTTCACCAGGCTTGGATTAGGGCTGTATGCAACAGACTGGATTAGGGCAGCCTGCACCGGGCAGTATTACGGCTGTATGCATGAGGCTGTATTAGGGCTGTATGCATGAGGCTGGATTAGGACAGTCTTCACCAGGCTATATTACGTTTGAATGTATGAGGCTATATTAGGCCTGTATTCACCAGACTGTATTAGAGCTGTATGCACCAGGCTGGATTAGGGTAGTCTGCAGTAGCCTGTGCCACAGCTGTACGCACGAGGCTGGATTAGATAAATCGGCACCATGTTGTATGCATGAGATTGTATTAGGACTGTATGCACCAGAATGTATTAGGGTGGGATGCACCACATTGGATTAAAGCTGACTGCACCAGGCACTGAAATTCTAAGAATGATGGTGCAACCCATGAGCAGCCTTTATACAAGCCATGTCACATGATACTAATCACAATCATGCCAGTACTTGGTATGGCTCTGATGGGTCCACAAGAACATGAACAGAACACAAACAGTAACACTGAGTTCCACTTAGATGTCCGTATTTGAAGTTTGGTTCTGAACACTAGGAGTCAAAGAATTTGAGAACATCAAAATCATAGATTACAAATATGAGAGGAATCTCAGGTGGAAATAGGGGCTGTAAAAAGTTTGAATAATAGTGAACTAATTATAAGACCTGCTGACAAGGGGGAGGTGTAGTTGTACAGAGTAGGAGTGATTATCTCAAAGAGGCCTATAAGATATTGGAAGATAATAAAACATACAAGGTGGTGACACCAGATTTATATAAAGCTGTAACAATGAAATATAACAAATTAATAGCGAATGGAAGAAAAGATAATATTCTGGATAAAAACTAATTTGGTTTTCTGACTGTAAAAAATCCCTATTTAGCCTTTTTCTACCATCTTCCTAAATTCCATTAGGATCAAAAAAAAAACCCAGAAGACCAATTATCTCCGGGATTGGTTCTTTAACATCTAACCTGGCGGCATATGTGGACAATATAATGTATCATGTGACACCGTTGAATAGTTTCCTTAGGGATTCTACACAATTAATTCAATTGATGAAGACTTTTCATTGGAGGGAATCATATACTTTTGTTACTATCGATGTATCCTCACTCTATTGTAACATAAGACATGAGTTGGAATTGTATAGTTTTGGGATCTCCATAGAAGAGGATACCTGTATACCCAAGTAAAAAATTTCTCGAAGGGCTCGAAGGTGGCACCTACTTATGCAAATTTGTTTATGGCCACCTTCGGGTCCATCTATATTTTCAGGTCATATTATGTTTTATAACAGATACAGTATATAGATGACGTAATCATCATCTATGATAATGAATCTAAAAACCTGCATCATTTTCTAGAGATTGTTCAGAACAATAACTGGGTCTTTCATTTTCCTGGGAAATCAATTCTGAAAGGATTGATTACCTGGATTTAACTTTATTTCTTTCTGTGGGGAGAATTTATAGTGAAACATTTTTCAAAAAATGTGATGCAAACGGATTCTTGGACTTTAATAGTGGGCACTATCGGAAATGGCTAACAAACATACCTAGGAATCAATATAAAAGAATAAGGAAAAACTGTAGTTTAGAGTCCGATTTCAAATCACAAGCAGGCATGTTAAAAGATAGATTTTTAGAAAAGAATTATCCAAAAAAAATTTTATTAAAATGATTTTAATGATTGTGTAGATTTATGTCAGGAAGATCTGATTGTTCCCAAACAAAAGTCGGAGGGGGGAGAAAAAGTTTTTTCTACTAATTTCCGCACAACATATACAAAACAGCACCAACAAATTAGAAATATCCTGCAGAACAATTGGTTTGTCCTTCTGAATGATCCAGTGCTGGGGGCTGTTCTACCAAACAATCAAGGGGTAACGTTCAAAAAGGCATCTTCCCTTAAAAATATGCTGGCACCTAGTCGCCTTAAAAAAGTTGTAAAGATTCATAAAAAAGAACACGAAATGTTGGATAAGCCGGGATCCTTTAGGTGCAATTCGAGTAGATGTCTATGCTGTACCATGATAAGACATAATATTAACTGCTTTAAATCTAATCAGAATAACATGACATTTGATATTAAGTTTTCCTTGACATGTAAGACATCCTTTGTCATCTATCTGATCCAGTGTAAGTGTGGACTGCAATAAGTCGGGAAAACAACACAGGAGTTACACAATCGCATGAACTCCCATAGACATAACATAAAGGAGGGCTATTTACTACATGGGCTCTCTAAACATTGTTTTATTAAACATGACAGAAAACTATGCATTAAGGTGGTTCCGATTGATCATGTACCGCAAGGTACTGCAAATAGGGATACTGCATTAATGAGGAAGGAGATCTATTGGATCCATAGACTGCAGACATTGCAGCCGTATGGTCTGAATGAGATATCCAATCTCTTCAAATGATAGAAATGCCAGTTCTTATGTGTTGAAATGTGATCTGAATAATCATGATGTCCATATTAGGGTTAAAATATGATACCATCATGACCCGAATATTAGTATAATGCATGCCCCTATTCGTGATCTGAAATATAGATTACCTTGGTAAATGAGAGTGTGTCGCTTCGATCCATCCTGGAGGGTTGACCTATGAGAGTGTGAGTGGGAGGGTTTGTTTTCCTTAAGACACTCCCCCGATACAACTTTGATCGATTACAAAATAGTGAGTATAAACAAAGACTGGAGCGCGAAGGATTGAATTACCGTATATACTCGTGTATAAGCCGACCCGTGTATAAGCCGACCCCCCTACTTTTGCCCCCAAAATCTGGGAAAAACTATTGACTTGTGTATAAGCCGAGGGTGGACCCCAGCACAGGTATACAGCCCCCAGCAGTGTGGTATACAGGCCCCCCCGATGGTATACAGGCCTTCCCAGTGGTAGTATACAGCCCCCAGCAGTGTGGTATACAGCAGCCTCCCCAGTGGTATGTACAGGCCCCAGCAGTGTTACAGAAGCCTCCCCAGTGGTATATACAGGCCCCAGCAGTGTTACAGCAGCCTTCCCAGGGTTATATACAGCAGCAGCAGCCCCAGGGTTATATACAGCAGCAGCAGCCCCAGGGGTATATACAGCAGCAGCAGCCCCAGGGGTATATACAGCAGCAGCAGCCCCAGGGTTATACAGCAGCAGCCCCAGGGTTATACAGCAGCAGCCCCAGGATTATACAGCAGCAGCCCCAGGATTATACAGCAGCAGCCCCAGGGTTATACAGCAGCAGCCCCAGGGTTATACAGCAGCAGCCCCAGGGTTATACAGCAGCAGCCCCAGGGTTATACAGGCCCCCCATCAGTATACAGGCCCCCCCCATGCTCCGGAAACCTGTAAAGGAAGATGATTATACTTATCACTGTCCCGCTGGCGTCCCCGCTCTGCATCGCGCTCCTCCATCTTCATTCACCGGCTTCCGACTTCCTGTGTTCTGCGCCGACAATGACGTCATTGTCGGCGCCAACAGGAAGCCGGTGAATGAAGGTGGAGGAGCGCGATGCAGAGCGGGGACGCCAGCGGGACAGTGATAAGTATAATCATCTTCCTTTACAGGTTTCCGGAGCATGGGGGGGGCCTGTATACTGATGGGGGGCCTGTATACCTCTGGGGGGGGGCGCCCGTGTAGTGACTCGCGTATAAGCCGAGGGGGTAACTTTTCAGCCCAATTTTTGGGCTGAAAAACTCGGCCTATACGCGAGTATATACGGTACTTTATGAGCAGAAACACTGACTGTGTTCGCTCACTTTGATAGCTACAGTGATTGGGACATATTATATCCAAATGCTTTTTGATTTTGATTCTAATGGTTGGTTAATTAACATCATGATCCGAACAGAGGACTATTTAGTCTCATCTGGTCCTTTGTTTAGCGCTGAGCCCTGAGCGGCACAGTGGCACTTTGGAAAAAATGTAGGGTTATGACAGCTGAGATCTCATGATGTCAGCACGTAAGATCAAACACATCGAAATCACATTATCAAGGAAGGGTTAACAAATAAACTTTTAAAGATCGGCTAGCCTGATTTTGAAGGAGGCTGTATGACTGATTTGTAGCTTTTTGATTTCTGTAATCTGGTTTAGTATGCAGACTTTGAGGGTGATAGAATGAATATAAGAATATAAAGTGGATAATGTTTCATCATATGTTAAAAATGAATGATTTTATGGAATAACTAGATTAAGGCCCGATGCTATCGCATCAGGAGGGTTGAATTGCTCCACATCCAAGATGGCATCCGGAAAGTTTCGCTAGACTTCCAGAACGCCATCTTGGATGTGGTGCGATCCAACATGGCGGGCGGGTATTCTAGCGAGAAATCATCGTCGAGGATGGATGTCGCCAGACGGGGCAGATCTAACATGGCGTCGACGTCGCGGAGAAAAAGATGGGATGTCGGCGGAGAAGATCAGATGTCGGCAGCGGCGTGCAGGAGATGATCGGATGTCTGCGGTGTGTTAGCGGATGGGTGTTGGTGAGTATAGATTTCGGCATGAGAGTACATTGGGGTATGAGTGTGGGGGTATGAGTGTGAGACTGTACAGAGAGGGGGGGGTGTATGTGAAGTGGCCAGGGGATCGCGTGTGTGGGGAGGTGCAGAGAGAGAGGGGGGTGTGGTGAGGAGTGTGATGGTGTGTCAGTGGAGATTGTGAGGCACAGCAGAGGCCTCCGATGGCGGTAGTGGGGCTTTGAAAGACCCACTACCGCCAAAGGTTGGCCATGTTGGATCACCCACGAAGGGTGACACCCAACTTCTGTCACGGATGTGACGTAGCGATACTGTTACATAGTGACGGAAGTTGGCATAGGACTTTTATTATAATAGATAGAATACATACAGCAGTACCGGTGTGCAGCGGTGCCAGTGTGCAGCGGTGCCGGAGTCCAGGAGGAGACAGCAGGCGGGTGCGGTCAGGGGGCCGGGGACAGTGGCCGGGTGCGGGCAGGAGCAAGCCGGGGAACAGCGGGCAGAAGGGGGCTGGTGGAATAACAGCCATGTGCGGGCAGGAGGGGGCTGAGGAAGAGCGGCCAGGTGCGTGCAGGAGGGGGCCGGGGGACAGTGGCCGGATGCGGGCAGGAGGGAGGCAGGGAGACCGCGATCGGGTGCGGCAGAAGGGGGCCGGGGAACAACGGCCATGTGCGGGCAGGAGGTGGCCGAGGAAGAGCGGCCCGGTGCGTGCAGGAGGGGGTCGGGGAACAGCGGCCGGGTGCGGGCAGTAATGGCGGGGGGGGGGGCCTTCCTGGCCGCACCCGGCCGCTGTCCCCCGGCCCTCTCCTGCCCGCAGCACTGTGCTTAGCAGAGTATACAGCAACTCAGTGGTTAGCAGAGTTTACGGCGGCTCAGTGGTTAGCAGAGTATATGGGGGCTCAGTGGTTAGCAGACTTTACGCGGCTCAGTGGTTAGCAGAGTATACGGCGGCTGAGTGGTTAGCAGAGTATACAGGGGCTCAGTGGTTAGCACAGTATACGCTGGCTCAATAGTGAGCACTGTAAACTGAGCCTCAGTGGTTAGCACTCTATGGTGGCTCAATGGTTGGCACTGTATATGGTGGCTCAATAATTAGAGCAGTAATGTGACTCAGTGATTAGCACTGTATACGGTGACTCAGTGGTTAGCACTCTATGGTGGCTAAGTGGTTGGCACTGTATATGATGGCTCAATAATTAGAGCAGTAATGTGACTCAGTGGTTAGCACTGTATACGGTGACTCGGTGATTAGCACTGTATGGTGCCTCAGTGGTTGGCACTGTATATGGTGGCTCAGTGGTTAGCACTGTACAGTGGCTCAGTGGTTAGCACTGTAAGGTGGCTCAGTGGTTAGCACTGTACGGTGGCTCAGTGGTTAGCACTGTATGGTGGCTCAATGTTTAGCACTGCACGGTGGCTCAGTAGTTAGGACAGTATGGTGGCTCAGTGGTTAGCATTGTACGGTGGCTTAGTGGTTAGCACAGTATGGTGGTTCAGTGGTTAGCACAGCACGGTGGCTCAGTGGTTAGCACTGCGCGGTGGCTTAGTGTTTAGCAAAGTATGGGTGACTCAGTGGTTAGCACAGTATACGGCCTCTCAGTGGTTAGCACTATATGGAGGCAGAGTGCTTAACTTTGTATGGAGGCTCATTGGTTAGCACAGTATGGTGGGTCAGTGGTTAGCACTGTATAAGGTGGCTCAGTGGTTAGCACTGTATAAGGTGGCTGAGTGATTAGCACTGTATGGTGGCAGAGTGTTTAACATTGTATACGGTGAGTCAGTGGTTAGCACTTTATGGTGGCTCAGTGGTTAGCACTGTACGGTGGCTCAGTGGTTAGCACTGTACGGTGGCTCAGTGGTTAACACTGTACGGTGGCTCAGTGGATAGCACTGTACGGTGGCTCAGTGGTTAGCACTGTATAAGGTGGCTCAGTGGTTAGCACTATATAAGGTGGCTGAGTGATTAGCACTGTATGGTGGCTGAGTGTTTAACACTGTATACGGTGAGTCAGTGGTTAGCACTTTATGGTGGCTCAGTGGTTAGCACTGTACGGTGGCTCAGTGGTTAGCACTGTACGGTGGCTCAGTGGTTAGCACTGTACGGTGGCTCAGTGGTCAGCACTGTACGGTGGCTCAGTGGTTAGCACTGTACAGTGGCTCAGTGGTTAGCACTGTACGGTGGCTCAGTGGTTAGCACTGTACGGTGGCTCAGTGGTCAGCACTGTACAGTGGCTCAGTGGTTAGCACTGTATATGGTGGCTCAGTGGTTAGCACTGTACGGTGGCTCAGTGGTCAGCACTGTACGGTGGCTCAGTGGTCAGCACTGTACGGTGGTTCAGTGGTCAGCACTGTACGGTGGTTCAGTGGTCAGCACTGTACATTGGCTCAGTGGTCAGCGGAGGACGGAGGGCAGAGTGGTGAGCAGAGGACGGAGGGCAGAGTTTATCAGCGGAGGACGGAAGGCAGAGTGGTCAGCGGAGGCCCAAGGGGGGGGCAGAGTGGTCAGCGAAGGTCGGGGCAGAGTGGTCAGCGGAGGGCAGTGGGGGGCAGAGTGGTCAGCGGCGGCCAGGGGGGCAGAGTGGTCAGCGGAGATCAAGGGGGACAGAGTGGTCAGCAGAGGCCGGAGGGCAGAGTGGTCAGCAGAGGCCGGGGGGCAGAGTGGTCAGCGGAGGCTGGGAGGGGCAGAGTGGTTAGCAGAGGCGGGGGGGCAGAGTGGTCAGTGGAGGCAGGGGGGGCAGAGTGGTCAGCGGAGGCCCAAGGGGGGGCAGAGTGGTCAGCGAAGGTCGGGGGGCAGAGTGATCAGCGGAGGCTGGGGGGCAGAGTGGTCAGCGGAGGGCAGTGGGGGGCAGAGTGGTCAGCAGAGGGTGGGGGTGCAGAGTGGTCAGTGGAGGGAAGGGGGGGCAGAGTGGTCAGCGGCGGCCAGGGGGCAGAGTGGTCAGCGGAGATCAAGGGGAGCAGAGTGGTCAGCAGAGGCCGGGGGGCAGGTGGTCAGCGGAGGCTGGGAGGGGCAGAGTGGTTAGCAGAGGCGGGGGGGCAGAGTGGTCAGTGGAGGCGGGGGGGGGCAGAGTGGTCAGTGGAGGCCGGGGGGGGCAGAGTGGCGGCGAAATACTTACTTCCATCGCCATCTTGCATGTCGCCACTGTGAACAGGGCGAAACCAAGATGGCGGCCGGGAACTCTCGTGATACTTCCCGGCCGCCATCTTGGTTTCAATATCTACGGGGCGGCGACATAGAAGATAGCGGGCGGAAGACGGAGGACAGAGGAACATGCAGGAAGACGGAGGCGGGTGCGATCTGGTGGTAAGTATAATAACAGAGGCACAGAGGCACCCGGCAACGGCTTGCAATGGCCTCGCGGCCATTGCTCGCGCATTGCTACGGCTCGCAATGGCCTCGCGGCCATTGCACGCGCATTGTTACGGCTCGCAATGGCCTCGCGGCCATTGCTCGCGCATTGCTACGACTCGCAATGGCCGCTACGCGGCCACTGCTTCGTGTGTGGCAGCCACGTCCACAACGACGGAAGTTGACCCAAAATGCCGGAAGTGCGCTAAGGCAATTATATATTAGATGTGGTTTCTTTTGATTTCTATTGGTGTTTTTTGTACATTGGTATAATGATTGACATGATTTCCGGCCAAGGGCTGTATTTAACATGTGTGATCTATGTTGGCTGTGTAACTCTATACTCCTGAGGAAGTGTACAGTGGGTACACGAAACGCGTCGAGTTTTTAGAGGAATAAAGATCTTGTTATCAAGATCCAATGTCCTTGGAGTGAATTCCTTACTTACGGTATATATCTGAACAGCGTGATCTGGAAGCCAGGTTTCATCCTACTATTTTTGCCGTTATATCACATCTCTGGCTGATTGCTGCAGTTCTATAGAAATATACCATCAAGTTCACTAGTGGTTGTGTCACACACAACCTGACCAGGTGAGTGCAACCATATCTGCAATCAATTGATTATATCGGATAAAACCCTATTGTGCGCTTCTTCCCCTATTTTTTCAAAGAGAATCCTTGAAATTTACGTGGTGTCATCCCTGTCCAGCATACTAATACTGCAGTGGAGCTGATTAAGTCCCAGGATGCCATACTCTCCTGCATATGGAACTGTGGCCACAATAGATTCCTTTTGCTGAATCTTGGTGCTTCTATACTCCAAGCTATACAAAAATAAGACATATCTTTCCTTCTGGTGTTCATACAACTCTCTCTGAACCATGAATTTCCTTTCCCTTTGTCTCTAGCACACCTCTCCCTGCATGACTCAATGTTAACCCTGACGTAACAGGCTCTGTCCCTGATGTCTGCTTCTGGGCAGGCCTAACCTTTCACCCAGGTCTGTACAAGAGTAAAGAGGAGGATAGTGAACTCTTGTGGCCAATGATTAGTACTGCAGCACACAGGGAAATTAACACTTGTTACCACAAGTGAACATATCAGGGCCAAAACATTATTTACAAATATAATTGGTGTTTTCAGAGGAGAATGTTGACAGCCAGTCATCTACTTACACACACACACACACACACACACGATGCACAACAGTCTTGTCAAAGTGCTTGGGAGTTGTTATAGCATGCTCATAGTATAGTGAGCAATGACAATAACTGCCTCCTGCACCGCCAGTTTAACTAGAAGCAATGGTTATGGTGAGATTATAAATTCCTTTTCTCTCTGTACCTGCACTTCCATCAAGGCAGACATGATTTTGATGCAATTTACCTGCAGATTAACACTATATCCGCAGACAGATAGCATTTCTGTACATGACTGGTTCCCTTTATTGCCCCATACACATTAGAGGAAAGTGTTTTGGCAGCTGGCCTATCATCTGATTGGGACCTACTGTATTTCTCCCTATATAATCTGAGATTGGCCAGTTCAAATTTCAATAGTGGAGGCTTTTCTTTTCAGAGGAGTCTTGAAGTTACTCTGTACCCTCTGCACTTTGAAAATATAAGAATACTCTGCCATGAAGAGCATTCATGTGTATAGAATAGATGGAACGAGAGTTATCTTAAGTGAATGACATGCTTCCTGGCTATGATCTGTGGTGACATTCATTGGTGTAAGTAAAGGTTGCACGAAGGTGGCAACCTCTTCTCGGCGCAAATGTCTCATATGCCCTCAGCAGCTATAGCATAGCTGTATTATATCAATCTGATTATTTGTGAAGCTTCGCATTGGGTCCAAAAAGCTTCAAGTTATGATCATGTGTTATAAGATGCAGCTGGGATATTTCCGTTCCATTTAACAGAAAGCATAAGCCATCGTAACCAGAAATATAAGAAAAAAATTAAACTTCTCTTCAGCTACTGAATGAATGTAGAAAATGTCTGTCAAAATAAGTAGGCATTATACTAAATAGATATAATTTACATTATGGTAATGAATTCTAAGGTATTGTGCATATGGTAATAAAGCAAATTATATTGCCTGCTACTATGTAATTATTCATACTGTACTTATGTTAATTATTTCAAACACAGATGTTGTTGCATGTAATAACAGGAGTACAAGTTTTTTTCTCTATAATTGCTTCCTAAAGAATGGTCCTTCAACAAACATACATTCTTCAAGACTTGAGATACAAGATTCAGGGATTCTGCATGCATACTAGTCAGGATACTGCTGTAATCATGCCCTTTTCTTCACAAGGACATGTTTCATAATTTCATAGTTTTTATGGTTGAAGATAGACTTTATGTCCATCTAGCCTAACATATTGATCCAGAGGAAGGCAAAAACAAAAACCCCATGTGGCAGACACTAAATTCTGCATTGTGGAAAAAAGTTCCTTGTCGACTCTACATATGGTAATCAGACTAGTTCCCAGGATCAAGGTCCTATCACAAGATCTAGTACACATAACTAACTGGTAATATTATATTTTTCAAGAAAGGTTTTCAGGCCTTTATTATATTTTAGTAGTGAATCAATTAATACAACATCATACCGCAGAGAGTTCCACAGTCTCACTGCTTTTTCAGTTGAGAATCCATGTGTGTGTTTATGATACAACCTTCTTTTGTTCAGTGAATTTTCCAAACAAGGTTCGCCAATTTAAAGTTCTGCATGAACCTGGCTGATTCAGATTCTTGATCGAAACACAAACACTTTACTAAATAGTCGGCAAAAATGGCTTTGTTCTGTAACTGTTTGGAAGCTTAAAATGGCCCTAAAATATTCCTTGAAGGTTTGTGGCCAAAACGGTCACTGGAAAACCAGGTGGCTGAGAACTCTAGTGACCTATAGGTTACCTGAGTTCACAGCCATTGGGTCTACCGGTAGCTTTCAAATAGTGAATTTAATGGAACTTTTTAAAAACGTTTTTAAGCTTTCTCAAGTTTCCAGGTGATTGGACATATGCAGGCTGTGAACCTTTGGAAGAATTCCAGATGTGCCAGCAGCTGTGAACACTGGGAACCTTAAAATCTATTTAAAACATCCCTACAAGAGAGCTTTTTTTTTAGAGAGAAAACCTTTATTATTGTAGAGGGTCAGCAGCATGCAAGGCCACCTCTTTCACACTTATCTACAAGCAATTCAGATAAACATGGCATAGGTCCATTATATGCTTAACATACATGGTCTTATTGGTATTTTCACACCTATAAAACATTTTAATATGGATATTGCTTCTTGAAAATGTGCAATCCCTTTTTTTTCCATTTTTAGAATACAGGTTTTTTTTTGCATGTGCACAAGTGTGTTAAATAATTAATCATGAGTATAGTCAGTTGTTCCAGTGACTTGTAGTCACATGTGTACATAGAGTTGTTTATGTTATACATGTCTATGATATGAGTAAGAAAATGTTTTTGCTCTAAACAATTAGGACTGCAATTTTGACCTCTTTTAATATTCACTAATAAAGTTTTCCTATTTTTATATGAAGAGGATTAAGTAACTTTACTTTTTAAAAGTGCTGGCCCTTTTTTTTTTAAAACTCCTTGTTTTCTTGTTACATTACTTCATCCTTCACCTGGGAAATGTCTCTCAGACCTATCTGTGCATTGCCCACTATCCTTATTATTCAACATTTCAGATAAATAGGTGGTAAGCTGAAAAAATTATTTTCTTTTTCTTATTTCTCCTCCAAATATGTCAGGTTTTAATAGCCTCAACCACAAGCCTAATTCTTCCCTGTGGCATAGGCATGTGTAAATCAGGTGCCTTCTGCAGCCCACTCTATGGAGGGATTAATGAGGAGCTTAAGGCCACAAGATTGGGCAACCTATAATATCCCCTAAGCGATTGGGTCCTGGCACTGGAAGAGGTGGGACCCCAGGCATAGACAAGAAACATCAATACGGAGATTGGCGCCATCTTGGGTTTGCTGTACAGCGGGGACCAGCACCATGCTACCTTGTGCCTGCAGTCTGGACATGAATCCATCCCAAGAGATGCCTGTTCTGGAGAAGATGATTTTCCTCACCACCCCAGGGGCTGAGGGTGCTTCACTGCCACAGCCCAGAGAGCAGAAGATGCCCAAATCTCAACTGCTTTGGGCCTGATCTGCAGCGTGGTACAGATCCAGTGCTGGTCCAGGATACCTGAATAGGTAGCACTAGAATGGAGATCAGGATGTGAGCTGTTCCCTATGCCAGCCTGGCCCCGGACATTCAGCTATCAGAGGGATATCAGCGCGCATCATATCCGGATCTTCTGCTCCACACATCACAGGCCACCTTCAGAGCATGCGCAGAAGGCATGCTGAAGGCAGCCTTACACCTGGCGAACTGCGCATCACCGGCAATGACGCGCATCGGCATCACGTGATGCCGCATCATAGAATTCAGAGCGGGGTCAATTTGAAATAAGAAAGCGTGCTCATGCATCAAGGATTACGCCCATGGGGAGTGTAATTGGAGCGGAGAGGAGGGGGGAGCGCAGCCCTGGGGACACTGCACCACTGTCAGAAACGCCCAACCGACAAAAATTATGTAAGTTATTAAAACATACTATTTCACTTTTACAAACACGAAAGAGCTCAGACAGGGATGATTCAGAAAGTATTTGGGTGCTGCAGGGACAGGTATTGACAGGTTAGGGGGCTTACATGGGGTGACAGGTTCCCTTTAAACTCTCTTAAAGAGATGATTAAAGGAGATATTAAGGTTCCTAGAGTTCAGAACTTCTGTGACATTTCTAGGTTGTGAACTCTTCCCAAAGTTCACAGCTTGCAGGTATCCAAACACCTGGAAGCTCCAAGAAGCCTAAAAGCGCTCTCAAAGGGATGTTTAAGGGCCAGTTATAAATAGATGAAAACACAGATTATTATTATTATTATTATTATTTATTTATAGAGCACCATTCATTCCATGGTGCTGTACATGAGAAAGGGTTGCATACAGACAAGTTACAAATATAATGAACAAAGTGACAGACTGATACAGAGGGGAGAGAGGACCCTACCCTTGCGGGCTTACATTCTACAGGGCAATGGGGAGGGAGACAGTAGGTTGGGTCTGCTCAGGTGGTGCTGGATTGCCAGGTCCAGTGGTGGTGGAGCGCCGGGTCCAGTGGTGTTGAGTCGGCACTGTGCTCATTACAGGTTGTAGGCTGTTCTGAAGAGATGGGTTTTCAGGTTCCGCTTGAAGGTTCTGAGTGTAGGGGACAGTCGGATGTATTGGGTGCAGAGTTCCAGAGGATGGGGGATGCTCGGGTGAAGTCTTGCAGGCGGTTAGATGAGGAACGTAAAGTGTGGAGGAAAGAAGGAGGTCTTGGGAGGACCGAAGATTACGAGTTGGATGATATCGGGAGATTAGTTCAGAGATATATGGGGGGGACAGATTGTGGATGGCTTTGTAAGCTAATGTTAGTAGTTTGAATTGGATACGCTGGTGAATTGGGAGCCAGTGGAGGGATTTGCAGAGGGGAGACATGGAGGAATAGCGAGGAAAGAGGTGGATTAGTCGGGCAGCAGAGTTGAGGACAGATTGAAGTGGTGCAAGAGTGTTAGCAGGAAGGCCGCAGAGTAGGAGGTTGCAGTAGTCAAGGCGGGAGATGATGAGGGCATGCATGAGTAGTTTAGCAGAGTGGGAGTTGAGGAAGGGACGGATTCTGGCAATGTTTTTGAGTTGGAGACGGCAGGAGGTGGCAAGGGTTTGGATGTGCGGTTTGAAGGACAATGCAGAGTCAAGTGTTACTCCAAGGCAGCGGACTTCGGGTACAGGGCAAAGTGTGATGTCATTTAATGTGATAGATAAGTCTGGCAAGGAAGGTGTGAGAGATGGAGGAAAGATGATGAGTTCGGTTTTGTCTACATTGAGTTTTAGGAAGCGGGAGGAGAAGAAGGAGGATATGGCTGATAGACACGTCGGGATTCTGGACAGCAGAGAGGTGACGTCTGGGCCAGAGAGGTAGATCTGAGTGTCATCAGCATACAGGTGATACTGGAAGCCATGGGACTTTATGAGATGTCCGAGACCAAGAGTATAGATGGAGAAAAGGAGGGGCCCCAGAACAGAGCCTTGAGGGACCCCAACAGAGAGGGGATGGGGCGAGGAGGTTGTGTGGGAGTGGGAGACACTAAATGTGCGGTTGGAAAGATAGGAGGAGATCCAGGAGAGGGCGAGGTCAGTGATTCCAATGGAAGAAAGGATCTGTAATAAGAGGCAGTGGTCAACTGTGTCAAATGTAGACAACAGGTCTAAAAGGAGGAGGACGGAGAACTGTTTGTTAGCTTTGGCCGTGAGCAAGTCATTAGTAATTTTGGTCAGGGCAGTTTCAGTAGAGTGGTGTGGGCGGAAGCCAGATTGAAGGACGTCAAAGAGAGAGTTGGATGAGAGGTGGGATGAGAGTACAGTGTGGACATGCTTTTTGAGAAGTTTGGAAGCGAACGGGAGCAGAGATATGGGCCGGTAGCTGGATGTAGAATTGGGGTCGAGGGATGGCTTCTTTAAGATAGGTGTAATTGTTGCATGTTTGAAAGCAGAAGGAAAGGTACCAGAAGTTAGTGATAGGTTGAAGAGGTGGGTTAGGGCTGGGATAAGTGTTGTGGTGAGGTTGGGAAGGAGGTGGGATGGGATAGGGTCCAGTGCACAAGTGGTGAGGTGCGATCTGGAGAGGAGGTGTGCAAGTTCTCCTTCAGTGATGGTTGGGAGGAGGGTTAGTGGGGGAGAGGGTTGATCCAGTATACATGGGGGTTGCGGTGGTTGGCTAGCAAAGACTTGTCTGATCCGGTCGATCTTGTTGGTGAAGTATGTAGCAAAGTCTTCTGCAGAGATGCGAGAAGTAGGAGGGGGCAGTGGGGGGCAGAGGAGGGAGTTAAGTGTGTTGAATAACTGCCTGGGGTTGTGGGACAAAGAGGATATGAGGGTGATGAAGTAATTCTGTTTAGTGGTTGTGAGTGCTGACTTGAATGTGATAATTGCTTGTTTGAATGCTGTGTAGTCTTCTTGTGAATGTGTTTTTTTCCAGCGTCGCTCTGCAACCCTAGCAGCTCGCCGCAGATTTTTAGTGGAGTCTGTGTGCCAGGGTTGTCTGTTGATTCGTCGTGTTTTGCCATGAGTGGGAGGGGCAACTGCATCAATAGCTGATGTGAGTGTTGAGTTATAGAAAGCGGTGGCCTTATCTGTGTCGTGGAGTGAAGATATGGATGATAGTGGTAAAATTGTGTTTGAGAGTGTGTGAGTGTCGAGATGTGTGAGGTTTCTGCGAGGGTGTGGGAGTTGGGGGACATGGGTGGCAGGTGAGGAGGATGAGGATGAGAAGGTAAGTAGATAGTGGTCAGAGAGGAGGAGAGGGGAGGTTATGGGTTTAGTTAGGGAGCAGAGGCGGGTGAAGATGAGGTCTAGTGTGTGTACATCTGTGTGGGTGGCTGTGGAGGACCATTGAGAGAGGCCAAAGGATGAGGCAAGTGACAGGAGTTTGGAGGCTGTTGACTGGTGCGTGTCAATGGGGATGTTGAAGTCACCCATTATGATGGTGGGATGTCAGCAGATAGAAAGTATAGGAGCCAAATGGAGAATTGGTCAAAGAAGGTAGTGGTGGAACCTGGTGGTCGATAAATGACAGCCACTTGTAGGTTGGAAGGAGAGTAGATATGGACAGAGTGCACTTCCATAGATAGGTAGATGTGAAACAACTATATAATGTCCCATATATATATATATGTATATATTGTGGTGATGTGGCCCCTGGCCGGGGGCATCACACGGGTTATTGGTGCAAGTCTCTGTTCACATAGGCCGGATTTCCTGTGTGTGTGTGCTGTGTGAAACCTGTCCGGTGTGCAGTGGGTTAACAGCTGAAGGGTTTTCATGAGCTGAGTAAAACAGCTTAGTGTGAGTGCTGAAGATCTGAGAGATTCATGAGCCTAATGAGCGGCTGAACCTGTGTGTATGAGTGCTTTGCTGGGCTAAACCTGAATGGTGCACAGGGGGTTAATCACATCTCAGGTCTGTGTGTGAGTGAGATGTGCTGATTGACTCACTGGGTTGCAGCTGTGGGTGAGGCAGCCTGGATAAGAACCTGCCACGTGTCTGAATGAGAGAGAGGACGATGGGAGTCAGAGCAGTCCAGACCACTGCCATGTGAGGACGTGCTGAAAGTGATCCGTCCCCGGTGGGGGAAGTGAAGGGAGCCTGCCAGCTCCATGCCGGTGCACCTGATGTGTGCATGCCAGCCAGTGATGAGGACCGAAGACGGCTCAAGGGCCAGGCAGTCATAGGTATAGCTGACTTTGGGACTGACTGTGCTAGTCGTGAAATGGTCCCGTTGACTATGTGTGAAGGTGTATGTGTAATCACAAGGGCGTATGTATAATTACCCTGTGTGATATGTAACTGGGTGGCTCATAGTGGTGTATGGAAAAGTACCATATGATGTATCCAGGTGTTATGGTCAGGCGGCCATAACCGTCATTGGGTCCGACTGGGTAGTCGTGAGAAGGACCCGTTGAAAGTGTAACATATATGATGGCTTATGTAAAAGTGCCATGTATGATGTGTATGATGCAGTGTGGGTTGAGACTCTCTATAAGTAGGTTGAGAATCCCTACAGCAGGATGGGGAAAGATCCCTGTCAGGGTGTTAGGCGGAGGTAACCGCCATTGGGACCGACAATAGGTCATGATATGGTCCCGATGATTCTCATGTGAATGTAATGTAATGTCATGTGATGTACTAATGTGTACGTTATGACATATGAAAATGTAAATACAGTGTTATGTTTTATGTGATGAAGGCGCTTTATGACAGAAAAACAATAAATCCGCTGGCTATGTTCCGTTACAATGTAGTCGCTGATGTCATTTCCTCATGCCAAGCGGGTTCCCCAGGGCCGCTACCTCAATATGTATATATATATGCAGAAAAAGAGTCCAATGACCGGGCACTACACCTGTGGAGCTCTGCTAAAAGCCTGTCGGCTATCCCCGGTGCCTGGTGTTGCTCAGCCTTACTGATACTGGAACCCGCAGAAGTATCACTACACGATACGAAACGGTACCGTCGTTCCGACGGCCTCTCACTCCCTCTCCCCACCGCACTAACAATGTTTTAATGGATTGATCTTCCTGGATTAAAACACCCTTCCACCAGACTACACAGTGAGTGCCGCCTTTCTTTATTCTCTTTTTTGAATATATATATATATATATATAGTAATCCAAAACAGAGCACACCCCACACTATTTTACCAACATATTTAATTATAAAAAAATAATTTGAAAAAAAGGATGCCCTTAATTTTGGAAAAGGAGTCAAGGTAATGCTGACATCTGGGGTCTGGTACTCTCAGGGTAAGAAGGGTCATGGTTATTGGCCCTCTTCAGCCTAGAAATAGCGGGCCGCAGATGTCCCAGAACTGGCATCTCCATTATATGCACCAATCCTGGCACTTTGCCCTGGCTTATTCATCATCCCTGGTGCAATGGCAAATGGGATAACAGAAGGGGGTAATGACAGCTGTCATCAAGTCCTTATTTGATGATGCTCAGTTCTCTATGAGACTCCCACAATACCAATCTGGTGAATTAGTGACTGCTCATCGCAAGCAGCACTTACAATGACTGCACCAAGAGCCGTGCTCTAACAGCGATGGCATCAAAGAGTTCATCTAAGGTTACAGCTGGCGTGGTTTCCTCGGTGGTACATCAGCTGTAACCTCCGATGAACTCTTTGGCATCACCGCTCACACAGGCGGCTGTCAGTATGAGAGATCTGCTAGTGGTGAGCGGACACTGTTGGAGTTGGTATCACCAGGCATTGCTGCCCACTCCACAGACAGGCGTCGGCAGCTCCATAGAAATACATGCAGCTGTACGCTCCTCTCTGGAGAGTGGGTGGCCATGCCAGGTGATGCCGATGCGTGGGGGCACAGCTTTAATGTCTCTGCTCACTGCAAAGTAGCAAAGCTGAGAAGCTTCGCTGAACATTGCACTGTGGATTACTATTGGAACCGGTTATTTTGGGGGTTAATAAATGGGTAAAAGAGGGAGTCTTGATTAGTGTAATTTTAAGTAACAGATTTTTCTCTGTTTTATTTCAATTAATGGATTTTTCTGTGTGTTTTTAACTATTTCCTTATAGGATTGGTGATGTACAAATCTCATAGAGGCCTGAACATTTTCAATTCAGGGCTTCATGACAGCTGTCAATTTTCAGCTGTCATTAACCCTTTCTATTACCCCATTTGCTACTGCACCAGGGCATCAGGAAGAGCTTTTTTAGGTGCCCGGGATTGGTGCTTCTAATGCATGTGGTAATTCTGGGGCAACTGCAGGCTGCTATTCTTACCTTTGGATGGGGCAATAACTATGTGACCCAATAGAAAACCCCAGCCATGTGCTTTTTCTTGGCTTCTATGAAAATTGGGGGAGGGTTGAAACTCATGCCATTTTTTTCAAATGCTTATTTATTTTTACACTGCACTTTGGGACCAAGTCAGCTACTGTTTACGGCAAACAGTCACAGATGTCGGCAGAGAGGGTGGGCGGCAAAGTTTGACTTTAAGCAATCACAGAGGGGAGTAATGAATATGTGTAAGGTTTATAAGCATGCCGGAAGCAGGATGAACCTTGATAAGTATAATAGTCTAGGAAGCTACTGGCTGTGCCAAACAGCTTGGATCCACTGAAAAATGGTTTGAGTGGTGTTTGGCAGCTTTTGGGGCCCCCTGAAGGTGTTTTCTATGCCTTTGATTTTACCTTCCATTGAATTCAATGGAGTTTGGAAGGTTCCTCAGACTGTTCGCTGAACTGATCGGCAAACTTCTGGAAACTCAGCAAAGGAACTTTAAAAGGTTTGCAATCTCTACATACAACAATCCAGAATAAGTAAAGTGTGCAGGGGTAGACAAAAAACAAAGTTGGGCCAACATAAAGTATGTGCATCAGTGGACAAAGGAAAAATAATAAATGCAAGCAATAGTAAGGGTATGTGCACAGCAGTCGTTTTGTGGGCTGTTTTTTAGCGTTTTCCGTCGGCGTTTTCCGCTGAGTTTTATGTTAATTTATGTTAATCCTAGCCACCGGTTGGATTAACATGCTAGTCAATGGCTTTTAGAAAACGCTGTGTACATTAGAACGTTTTTTTTCTACTCCTTTCCACTTTTTTCACCGGTTTTCCACCGGTTTTCAAAGATAGAGCAAGTGACTTGTTTTGAGCGTTTTTCCAGCGGATCTAGCTTACAAGTGCACCAAAAACCAGTCTGGAAAATGCTAAGAAAAATGCCGGGGAAATCGCCAAGAACACGCTGTACAAACGCTACTAAACCGATCGCAAATCGTTAGCAAATCGCTAACAAAACGAGGGACACTGCTGAGCTCAGAAAACTCAGTTTCTGCCATTCTCCACCGGTTTCCGGACGGTCTGCAAAGATGCAGAACCGTCCGATGTGCACATACCCTAACTCTACAAACCAAACAGAAGATAGGTGTAAGGAAGGCAAATGAAAAATATACAGAGCAAATACAAGACGTCTCTGTCTCTGCAAATCAAGCAAACCTTCTTAGTTGCAGGGTTGGAACTCCTTAGCAAAAATCTACATAGAAATATAGCCATTGGAGAAGGCTGATGCAAGGTGTATACAGTATATATATATATATATTCAATTTATTTATTATTATTAATATTATTATTTATACAGTCATGGCCAAGAGTTTTGAGAATGACACCAAAATGATATTTTCACATGATCTGCTGCCCTCTGGTTTTTATTTGTGTTTGTCTGATGTTTATATTACATACAGAAATATAATTGCAATCATATTATGAGTACCAAAAGGTTATATTGACAGTTAGAATGAGTTAATGCAGCAAGTCAATATTTGCAGTCTTGACCCTTCTTCTTCAGGACCTCTGCAATTCTCCCTGGCATGCTCTCAATCAACTTCTGGACCAAATCCTGACTGATAGCAGTCCATTCTTGCAAAATCAATGCTTGCATTTTGGCAGAATTTGTTGGTTTTTGTTTGTCCACCCATGTTTTGATGATTGACCACAAGTTCTCAATGGGATTAAGATCTGGGGAGTTTCCAGGCCATGGACCCAAAATCTCTATGTTTTGTTCCCTGAGCCATTTAGTTATCACCTTTGCTTTATGGCAAGGTGCTCCATCATGCTAGAAAAGGCATTGTTGGGCGCCAAACTGCTCTTGGACGGTTGGGAGAAGTTGCTCTTGGAGGACATTCTAGTACCATTCTTTATTCATGGCTGTGTTTTTAGGCAAGACTGTGAGTGAGCCAATTCCCTTGGCTGAGAAGCAACCCCACACATGAATGGTTTCAGGATGCTTAACAGTTGGCATGAGACAAGACTGGTGGTAGCGCTCACCTCTTCTTCTCCAAATAAGCTGTTTTCCAGATGTCCCAAACAATCGAAAAGGGGATTCATCAGAGAAAATGACTTTACCCCAGTCCTCAGCAGTCCACTCCCTGTACCTTTTGCAGAATATCAGTCGGTCCCTGATGTTTTTTCTGGAGACAAGTGGCTTCTTTGCTGCCCGCCTTGAAACCAGGCCTTGCTCAAAGAGTCTCTGCCTCACAGTGCGTGCAGATGCACTCACACCAGCCTGCTGCCATTCCTGAGCAAGCTCGGCACTGCTGGTAGTTCAATCCCGCAGCTGAAACAGTTTTAAGATACGGTCCAGGCGCTTGCTGGTCTTTCTTGGGCGCCCTGGAGCCTTTTTGACAACAATAGAAGCTCTCTCCTTGAAGTTCTTGATGATGCAATAGATTGTTGACTGAGGTGCAATCTTTCTAGCTGCGATACTCTTCCCTGTTAGGCCATTTTTGTGCAGTGCAATGATGGCTGCACATGTTTCTTTAGAGATAACCATGGTTAACTGAAGAGAAACAATGATACCAAGCACTAGCCTCCTTTTAAAGTGTCCAGTGGTGTCATTCTTACTTAATCATAACTGATTGATCGCCAGCCCTGTCCTCATCAACACCCACACCTGTGTTAATGGAACAATCACTAAAACGATGTTAGCTGATCCTTTTAAGGCAGGACTGGAATGATGTTGAAATGTGTTTTGGGGGTTAAAGTTAATTTTGTAGGCAAATATTGACTTTGCAAGTAATTGCTGTTAAGCTGATCACTCTTTATGACATTCTGGAGTATATGCAAATTGCCATTAGAAAAACTGAAGCAGTAGACTTTGTTAAAATTAATATTTGTATCATTCTCAAAACTTTTGGCCATGACTGTAGAGCACCATTGATTCCATGGTGCTGTACATGAGAAAGGGTTACATACAATCAAGTTAAAAATACAACGAGCAAACTAATAGTGACAGACTGATAAAGAGGGGAGAGAGGACCCTGCCCTCTAATGTATAGAGCCCCACCCGAGATGTGATAGGATGGACAAAATAGGAAAGTGAGAACAGCTGATTACCAGTAAAGCACAGGAGAAGAGAACAGATAAAATAACAATCAGCATTTGGATAGAGACCAACCAGGCTGAGGTTCAGCAGGGAAGGAACTGACCACAGAGCAAGAGGACACGGGATCTAACTTTTGGGTATTTTCTGATATATAGTCACTTCACAGTCACTTCAATTTTGAAATTTAAAAATTTAATTAGAAAAATTAGAAATTGCTAATAAAATTTTGTTCTTTCAAATCCCCAAACAAAAAAATATTTTTTAAAAATGATGCTGATGGAAAGTAGACAAGTGGTAAATATTAGTTATTAATTAGTTTGCCAAGTTTCCAATATTTTTACAAATAAACACAAAAAATATTGTTCTAAATTTACTACTAAAGATGAGCAGACCTGAACTTTAAATTTTGGTGTTCATGCTGAAAACAGACTTTACAAAAAAAGCAGTGTTCGAGTTTGGATTTCAGGTGCTTTATGTATGCAATGCACTCGATCGAGCTTTGCTGTGCTCAGGTTTGCTTGGTGCTTGACCCAAAGTGAGTCACTTGTGGTGATTGAGTGTCTCACAAATGTGTTAAAATCGGACGTGGTGTGTACAAAAAAAATTACAAAACCCCGCAATCTCTTCCCGGAAATGATTTGTTTATAGCTGACTCCGAACTACTCTATGAGGTTCAGGTCCAGAAAAGCACTTTAATGTCAAGCTCAACTCAAAGAACCCGAACCTCCATGTGTCCGATCAACTCTATTTACTACTAACATAAAGTACAATTTGTCACGAAAAACCTTTTTCAGAATCACTGGGATCCTTTGAAGCATTTCAGAGCTTTCACCTCATGAAATGACACTGGGCAGAATTGTAAAATGTGGCCTGGTCAGGAAGGTTAAAAAAAGACTGGATGGTGAAGAAGTTAAAGATGTATTCAGCATATGTGATTTACAACATCCGATCCTTCTGTTCTTCAGTAGGAAAGCTCTTGTCACATGAATCTGGAAGCAGCTCTCTCACAGAGAACATTGGAGTGCTCAGCCAAACCTAGGGTTCCAATGGGGAACTTGAGAGACAGAGCTGTCAGAAAATCAACTCTGTGGACAGCTATCAATTGATGACCTACGAGGTTCCTTCCAATTCTACCACTCTATGATTCAGTCAGGGCCACCGCGAGAATCTGGTGAGCTAAGGTGCTTATCTAATAATAGACCTCTATTACATCAGAGCCCCCAAGGTCCAACTGAAAACCTGACGAAACATTTACTTTCTACAAGAACATTTGTAAATATTTCTGCACATTTTCAGATCTCTGGACCTTTCTTTTTTTTGTATTGTAGGTTTATATTTCATTGACATCATGTCTCATCTGTAGTACAAGTGTTCCTTTATTGTTCTTTACATTTGTGATTGCTGTATTCTATGGCTGGAACAATTCAGCTTGCCCCTTATTTGATAAAAATTAGACACAGCTGTGAAGTGCTGTAAAACACTTGCTTCGATAATTATTTTTTCCTGGCAAGGAAAACTTCCTTTGGAATTCATCAAAAGAGTACTTAACTGATTTCTCTATTTACTGCAATTGGCAACAAAATGTAAGAACGTGTATCTAATCCTAATCTTGTTTGATGATATCTGAATATGTAGAATTTTGTTCCAAAACTGAGGAGAGCACTGTGAAAACCACTTTCTGCCAGTTAAGCCCTTTGCGCATCATGTTTAGGAGGTTCTGTTTTGCATATATCTCTTAATTTGACCAATAAAAATATCAGATTGTGGCACACTGGAGTGGAAAATATTTGAGTTGAGCCAATCCTAATTTTAATCATAGATGTATTATATTGTAGGCATTAGGGGCAAAATCTCTGGGGCCCGAAACATTAAAAAGGTATTTTGTGACAAGTAGGAACTGTACTGATGATCTAAAATCATCCAGCAACTGTGCAGTTAAAGCTGCTACAGGAGGCATGAAGTATCCCGCAGTGACCCAGGGGATTCTGGTAAGCAGTGTGTGTTTTTATCTCTGCAAAAGAAGAAACAGTGTTTGAAAAGACTAGTGAGTGTATCCTAAACAGGGTCAAGCTGCAGACAGGGCCGCAGCATCCATTAGACAAGTTGAGCCTTCTGCTCAGGCGGCAAGGAGGCAGAGGAGCGGCAGTGCTGTAGGGGGGCGGTGCCCTGCATATAGCGCCGGTTTCCTGCCTGCTGCTTGCCTCCACAACAGCAAGGCATGCGCACACAATGCCGCCCTGCACTGACTGATAGCGCCTTCCCCCACTCTTCAATCCCCACTCCTGCCGCCAGACTGATAGCACTCCTCTTCCCCCCGGTCTTCACTCTCCGCCGCCGGACTGACAGCACCTACCCCCCATCCCGCTCTTTGCCTCAGGCGGCAGGGAGGTTTAGTTCACCCCTGGCTGTTGAGGCCAGGAAAGAGACTGTCAGGAGTGAGGAAGCGCCAGGACAGTTCAGGATGATATTCTGATGTGCAACAGAAGGACAGTGGAGAGATCTGACCGAATACAGGATTCATCCCTCTCCCCCTCACCTCACTAAGGTACAGTGTGCTGATCTGTGTACATGCGACACCCTACAGGGTCGTGGGGTTCTTGGTAGCTGAGCCGATCGGTTTGGTGGGAGGTCATGATGTGGCCTGCCTCTGTTGGCCTGGGCATGCAGAAAAAGGGGTTTATTTACAGGGGATAACTTTGTGATGCCACCAGTGGTTTTTCTGGTCAGGGTGACCAGCGCTAGAGTGGTACCTCTGGAGCTGGTGGAATGGCAGCCTGGATGGTATTGATCCCCACAGGTAGAGCGTGGCCCCAGGGTTTAAAGTAAGAACTTGAAGGTGGTCAATGATGAGTATGCAGGGATCAACACGGATGGCGTACAGAATAATCATAGGAGACCAGGATTATAATTCTTTACCTTTACTTGGTGATGACTCAAGTCCACTCAGCCTGGTGCTGTACTCCTCCATGGCGCAGCCTGGCCAGCTCTCAGATGATACGGGGCCACTTCACCAAGACACCTTTCATGCGTCTTTCCTGGACGTCTCCCCATGTTGGCTACACTACTCTCCTGCCTCGAGTCTTCGTACTCAATGTCCTAGGCCAGCGGCCAGGAACCCTGTCGGGCAACCATCACCTTGTTCCCTGCTCTTATATGGCCACTTTTTCAATGAATGAGCACAGTGTTGGTAGCTGTCCATGCAGACCAAGCCACCCAGTCCCCTCTGCGGCCTGGTCCCTCCATGCACATCCAGCCGGCCGTGCATACGGGGCACCACTGGTGGTTCCCCCACAGCCGTGCCTCCAAGGACCCTTTCGTCCTTCTCACTCTCTCTCCGTCCCTACCTTGAAGGAGCCTCTCTGCAGCTCCATCCTCCAGGTCCTACTCTTCTCGCTCCAAACTCTCCACTTCCTCTCTCTTCTCTCTCTTACTCATTTTTGTACCTACCCACTGTACTTACTTCCTCCTCCAGCCTGCAGATGGGACCTTCCCTGAATAGGGTCCGCCCACATCCCCAGGCTTGGAGGTGGATGATGTTGGGTACAAGTTAATGTGTCTTGGTTCGGCAACCCCTTTCTCCTGAAAGTGGTAACATCACACCTGTGGAACAGGTGCAATGTAACTGTAGTAATAAGTCTGCAGGGGCGCCACATTCCCCCTCGGCAAAGCTCAGCACGTCCACGGGTTGAAAACAGGTATAAAGTTGTTATAAGAGCATAAAAAACAATTTTCTTGTGCACATTAAACAGTAACATCAACAATAACTTCTTCTCTTTATGGGAGACTCTTTCTTCATTTTTAAATGTTGCATATAAAATAAGTATAAAATACAGAAATATTTAAAAGTAGAAACACACAAAAGGTATTAAACTGTTCGGGCAAGATTTAATAATGTCCCTAGCCAGAGTGACTCTTTATCTCCGAGTTCAGCGCAAAACAGGGGGAACCGGCTGTCCCTCGTAACGTTGTCCCTGGCCATGGCTACAGGGAATGCAGGCCTTTTGTTGCACCAAATTCTTTGGCCATGCCAGATGGTTGTTTAACGGTCAAAGTGTAGAGTGCATATTATTCATAATGCACCCCGTGATGCTGGCTTAAAAACCAACAAATAGCACATTTAAGAAGTGCTAACTATTTACATTACAGTTCAGACCATGTCATTGTCCAATGATCAAATCGTCTGATAATAGAGACTAAAAAGTTAATTGCTTAGCCGGCTAACTTGAAACATTTCTAATAACAATATAAAACAGTACCTAGCCAGGTAGAAATATATACACGTCTGTATGATTACTCAATTATTTAGATTTTTCTTAATAAAGTGTTTCACCCTACTCACTCTTTGGCTGCTTCCAGGGCAGCATGCTAGTGAACTGGCAGCCTCCCCTGCCTGGGAGGATTTGTATCCTTCCACCTTCATCCCCACTCCAGAGGATATCCCTGCCAAAGGATGGTTGACGAGGTGACTGCCGATTAGCCCCCATTGCAGCTCGGCCTATTTGTCGTCCTGTCAGCTGAGCCATGGGCAGAGTTGCCTTGTCCAGGTCACATTTCACGGTCTCAACCCTGTCGCACCTTGCAGACGGGGCTGGTGTATGGGGTGGTGTCACCGGAGCTGGGGCCGCAGCTGGTTTAGGTGTCATGGAGCTTGCGGCCAGAAGGTGTGACATCACCTTAACACTGACGGCGTACCACCCTCGGGGACTGTAGAGCCGCTCGTACTCCACCCATTCCCCAGGACGTAGTTCGCGACCTGAGTGTCCTCTCTTTGGATGACTTTCCATGTCTTGATGATTGACAAAAATGTGGCTCACCAAGTGGGCCTCCTTTATGAATCCGTAGCCTTTATGTATATTAAACTTGATCATGGAGCCTCTCTTATGCTCCGTGGGTCCCGCGGCCAGGTCTTTATGGACCTTAATCTTTTTCTCAAGCTCGGAACGTATATCCTTTTCCTACCTAGCATAGACCCCCTTCTCCCGTTCCTCCTCTCACTGCTGTTGGTGTCGGAAGTACTCCCTCTCTGGCACTACCTCCAACAGGTCTCCTTGTGCCTCAGCACCGTCACCTGGGAACCCCATCAGGACGTTTTCCCCTGCGGACCCAGCGGAAGTAAACCATCTCCACCATGGCTCCCTCAGCTCTAGGAGAAAGTTCAATTTGCAGTGGTGTCGGGAGTCTCGTATCAGGCATCATCCTGCTCTCCCAGTCCATCAGCTGGGCAGCCCGTCTGGGGGCACTAGATGGAGAGGCACCCACCTGACCCAACAGAGCAGTGGATACTGCTGGGCTTACTACTGTGCTGGTCCTAGCAGGCTCATCATTAGCCCTCCTCCTGACTCCGGACCTCCGGCTCATTATCCCAGGAAGCTCATTGCTGCTATGCCTTCTCCCAGAGCTCTTTGTCGGACACTTGAGCAGGATGGCCATCTGCACCTCTAGGAGCTGTTGCCCTTGCTCCTCAACCTCTTTTTTCAGGAGGCCTGCCTCCATTGCCGGTAGCAGCTCCTGGTACCTACACAACTGTCCTAGTAAACCAGCCTTAGACCCGGCAGACGTAGGGACCTCTCTCTCTTTTGTACCGCCATCGTTCAACCTCATCTCGTGATTTCTCTCCTTCTCTTCCGTCTGGTTGTCTCTCTATCCCACATGCACATCTGGATGTGGTGACTCAGAGTTGACTGGCAGGTCCCTTCGGCTCACAGTCAGTACAAGGGGCAGGTATTGTTTTTCGCACCAGTTGCTAGCTTGTCCCATGATGGGCAGTTGGGACCTTCCCACTGGCCAGCACATGGTATTATGGCACAGCAGCCACCATTACACAAGTCCTTTTTGCACAAGTCAATTACAGTTCTTTTTACGCACAGTTCTCAGGTGCACTGGACCCAGTGTTAGCGGGGGTCTGAATCCTGTTCGTGATGTCAGTTGTGACGCCTGGCAGAGTTGTGGGGTACTCGGTAGCCGGGCCAATCGGTTCAGCGGGAGGTCACGTTGGCAATGACCTGGTTCCATGGCCCTGGGTGTGCAGATTAAGGGGTTTATTTACAGTGGATAAGTTCATGATGCCAACTGTGGTTATTTTGGTCAGGGTGACCAGCGCTGCATTGGGACCTCTGGGGCCGGTGGAATGGCAGCCTGGATTGTATTGCTCCCCACAGGTAGAGCGTGGCCCCAGAGTTTAAAGTAAGAACTTGAAGGTGGTCGATGATGAGTACGCAGGGATCAACAGGGATGGTGCGCAGAATAATCGGAGTAGACCAGGATTGTAGTTCTTTACCTTAACTTGGTAATCACTCATGTCCACCCACCCAGTACTCCTCCATGGCACAGCCTGGCCAGCTCTTAGATAATATGGGACCACTTCATCAAGACACCTTTCATGCGCCTTTTCTGGCCGTCTTCCCACGCTGGCTACACTCCTCTCCTCCCCCGTGTCTATGTGCTCAGTGTCCCGAGTCAGCGGCTGCGAATCCTGTCCGGTGACAATTACCACATCCCCTGGTCCTATATGGCCACCTTTTCAATGAATGAGCACGGTGTTGGCTGCTGTCCTTGCAGGTCCAACCACCTCCGGTTCACTAGTTAAGGCTTGCAGTCCTTCAGCTAGATTGGGGCTGGTCCCCTCCACGCACCTCCAGCCGTCAGTGGATTCGGGGTGCCACAGGTGGTTCCCTCACAGCTGAGCCCCCTAGGATCCTTTAATCTTTCTCACTCTCCCTCTGTCCTGACCTGGAAAGAGCCTCTCAGCAGCTCCATCCTCCAGGTCCTGCTCTTCTCGATCCACACTCTCCATTTCCTCTCTCTTCTCTCTCTTACTCACTTTTGTACCTACCCCCTCTACCTACTCCCTTCTCCAGCCTACAGGTGAGAACCTCCCTGAATAGGGTCCGCCCAGATGCCCAGGCCTGGAGTTGTATGGTGTTGGGTGCAAGTTAATGTGTCTTGGTTCGGCAACCCCTCTCACCTGAGAGCGGTAACACCACACTTGTGGAAGAGGTGCAATGTTACTGTGTAGACCAGTCTGCAGGGGCGCCACATACATATAATGTGTTAGGAGAAAGACTGTGTAAAAAGAGAAGATATTCAATTAACCCCTTCCCAACCCGTGACACAATGTATGCACCATGGAAACATGTGCCTTCCCGACCCACGACGCATACGGTGTGTCATGGCGGGATTCCGTTCCTGCAGCTCGAGTGAGGCTGTCACTGACCTGTCACTCGAGCTGCAGGTACTTGAGCACTTGTACTATACCCCACGGGGGTGGCTTTGCCCCCCCGTGGCTAGGACCGCTCCGATTGGCAGTTAAAAGTGAAACTGCCAATCGGAGTAATTGTAATATCTCACCAATAAAACTTAGTGAGATATTACAATCCAGCCAAGGCCTAATGCTGGATACCATCAGGCATTTGCTTGAGAACTGGCCCTGTGTCACCCCCCCCCCTCAAATCTGATTGGAGAGAGCGTCTCTCTCCAATCAGATGTGGGGGCGGTGTGACCGGTGGGTCCCCTCCCTCCTCAGCTCCCAACTGTGCTGCCGATCCCAGGCCCTCTACTCTCTCCCCTTGGCTGGCAATGATCTGCCATACAGTGCACAATCAGCGTGACCCCAAAGACTACAACAAGGGAACACTTGATCCCTTGTTGTAGTCTTTGGGGTCACATGAATTGTGTTTTACACAAAAATCACCGAATTGGTACATAATATACAAAAGACAAAAAAAAAAAAAAAACTCACCAAATGGCCTCTTACAAATATCATTGCATTTAGCAGGATACGATCAGCCACCTCAGAGGCAACCCATATCTCTCAACACCGATGCTCCATCCCCTACAACCCTGACAACGGGGGCGATTGTGGCATCTGCGACCAGCCGTGCCACAAGGAGGAGACAGGTGGTATCACTGGACATGAAATCACCACATGGCGGCAGCCCCTCAAAAAGTGAAACATAGTGTCAGAAAGCAGCCTATTAATGACGCCCCGGTTGTTAGACAAGGCGGGCCGCTCTGCAACAAAAAATGCAACACAAGTGACTGTCGCCCCCTAGAGGACACAGCTGTAGACTGCAGATAGATAAAAAAATGCAATATAACACTATAGATAACAGTGAGGAGTTAGTTTGATATTTTGGACCAAAATAGCGTAAGCTCGTAGCCCCCGTCACGGGCCCTCACACCTACGAGTACCTAGCCACATGTATAGCACATGTATAATTTAGTTTTCCACAAAAATCACCGAATTGGTACATTTATATACAAAAGACAAAAAAAAACAAAAAACTCACCAAATGGCCTCTTACAAATATCATTGCATTTAGCAGGATACTATCAGCCACCTCAGAGGAAACCCATATCTCTCAACACCGATGCTCCATCCTCTACAACCCTGACAACGGGGGCGATTGTGGCATCTGCGACCAGCCGTGCCACAAGGAGGAGACAGGTGTTATCACTGGACATGAAATCACCACAGGGCGGCAGCCACTCAAAAAGTGAAACATAGTGTCAGAAAGCAGCCTATTAATGACGCCCAGCTGTTAGACAAGGCGGGCCGCTCTGCAACAAAAAATGCAACACAAGTGACTGTCGCCCCCTAGAGGACACAGCTGTAGACTGCAGATAGATAAAAAAATGCAATATAACACTATAGATAACAGTGAGGAGTTAGTTTGATATTTTGGACCAAAATAGCGTAAGCTCGTAGCCCCCGTCACGGGCCCTCACATGATATTTGTAAGAGGCCATTTGGTGAGTTTTTTTTTTTTTTTTGTCTTTTGTATATTATGTACCAATTCGGTGATTTTTGTGTAAAACTAAATTATACATGTGCTATACATGTGGCTAGGTACTCGTAGGTGTGAGGGCCCGTGACGGGGGCTACGAGCTTACGCTATTTTGGTCCAAAAATCAAACTAACTCCTCACTGTTATCTATAGTGTTATATTGCATTTTTTATCTATCTGTAGTATACAGCTGTGTCCTCTAGGGGGCGACAGTCACCTGTGTTGCATTTTTTGTTGCAGAGCGGCCCGCCTTGTCTAACAGCTGGGCGTCATTAATAGGCTGCTTTCTGACACTAGGTTTCACTTTTTGAGTGGCTGCCGCCCTGTGGTGATTTCATGTCCAGTGATACCACCTGTCTCCTCCTTGTGGCACGGCTGGTCGCAGATGCCACAATCGCCCCCGTTGTCAGGGTTGTAGGGGATGGAGCATCGGTGTTGAGAGATATGGGTTGCCTCTGAGGTGGCTGATAGTATCCTGCTAAATGCAATGATATTTGTAAGAGGCCATTTGGTGAGTTTTTTTTTTTTTTGTCTTTGTATATTATGTACCAATTCGGTGATTTTTGTGTAAAACTAAATTATACATGTGCTATACATGTGGCTAGGTACTCGTAGGTGTGAGGGCCTGTGACGGGGGCTACGAGCTTACACTATTTTGGTCCAAAATATCAAACTAACTCCTCACTGTTATCTATAGTGTTATATTGCATTTTTTTTCTATCTGCAGTCTACAGCTGTGTCCTCTAGGGGGCGACAGTCACTTGTGTTGCATTTTTTGTTGCAGAGCGGCCCGCCTTGTCTAACAGCTGGGCGTCATTAATAGGCTGCTTTCTGACACTAGGTTTCACTTTTTGAGTGGCTGCCGCCCTGTGGTGATTTCATGTCCAGTGATACCACCTGTCTCCTCCTTGTGGCACGGCTGGTTGCAGATGCCACAATCGCCCCCGTTGTCAGGGTTGTAGGGGATGGAGCATCGGTGTTGAGAGATATGGGTTGCCTCTGAAGTGGCTGATAGTATCCTGCTAAATGCAATGATATTTGTAAGAGGCCATTTGGTGAGTTTTTTTTTTTTTTTGTCTTTTGTATATTATGTACCAATTCGGTGATTTTTGTGTAAAACTAAATTATACATGTGCTATACATGTGGCTAGGTACTCGTAGGTGTGAGGGCCCGTGACGGGGGCTACGAGCTTACGCTATTTTGGTCCAAAATATCAAACTAACTCCTCACTGTTATTTATAGTGTTATATTGCATTTTTTATCTATCTGCAGTCTACAGCTGTGTCCTCTAGGGGGCGACAGTCACTTGTGTTGCATTTTTTGTTGCAGAGCGGCCCGCCTTGTCTAACAGCTGGGCGTCATTAATAGGCTGCTTTCTGACACTAGGTTTCACTTTTTGAGTGGCTGCCGCCCTGTGGTGATTTCATGTCCAGTGATACCACCTGTCTCCTCCTTGTGGCACAGCTGGTCGCAGATGCCACAATCGCCCCCGTTGTCAGGGTTGTAGGGGATGGAGCATCGGTGTTGAGAAATATGGGTTGCCTCTGAGGTGGGTGATAGTATCCTGCTAAATGCAATGATATTTGTAAGAGGCCATTTGGTGAGTTTTTTTTTTTTTTTTTTTTTTGTCTGTCACATGAATTGTGCACTGTATGGCAATGATCTGTGTTCCCTTGTTGTAGTCTCTGGGGTAAGCGTCACTACTACAAGAGGACACTTGATCAATGATCTGCCATACCATGCATCATGGCTCTAACCCCAAAGACTACAACAAGGGATTAAGTGTCCTCTTGTTGTAGTCTCTGGGGTCACGGTGATTGTGCACTGTATGGCAATGATCTGCTGTACAGTGCACAATCTATGTGACCCCCAAAGGCTACAACAAAGGATCAAGAGTTCCCTTGTAGGTTCTGGGGTCAGCGTCATGGTGCACTGTATGGCAGATCAATGCCATAAAGTGCACAATCACCGTGACTTTAGAGACTACAACAAGTGGACACTTGATCCCTTGCTGCAGTCTCTAGATGTAGCAGAGGCGATCGAACGTCGTGGGACCATCAGTTTGGACTACGTCGGAAGGAATGGGAGTAATAAAGATGGAGTCTGAATTTGTATGTGTTTTTTTTTTATAATAAAATTATTTTTCTCTGTATGGTGTATTATTTTTTTTATTATTTATTAGAGATTCCTAATGGGCTGGGTCTAACATTGGCCTGACATTATGAATCTCAGGTTTAGTGCCAGCTGCCAATAAAAAAGCTGGCGTTAACCCCTTCATTACACAGTTTGCCACTGGCACAAGGGTAACTGGAAGAGTCTCGGTACAGCGCTAGAAAATGGCGCTTCAATTAATGCACCATTTTCTGGGGCAGCTGCGGGCTGCAATTCACAGCATGGGGGGCGCAGAACGCTTGGGCCTCTCCATGCTGAGGATTCCAGCCCCCAGATGCCTAGTTGTACCTGGCTGGACTAAAAATATGGTGGAGCCCCACGTCATTTGTTTTCTAGAATTGGTTCTAGAAAAAAAATGGGCTTCATTGTATTTTTGGTTGCCAGCCAGGTACAACGAGGCAGCTAGGGGTTGGTGGCAGTCCCTAGCTGTCAAATTGTACCTGGCTGGACCAAAAATATGGCGGAGCCCTATGTCATTTTTTTTCTAAAATTAGTTCTGTAAATAAAAAATGGGCTTTGCTGTATTTTTGGTTGCCAGCCACGTACAACTTGGCAGTTGTGGCGCTGGAATCCTCAGCGTGGAGAGACCCAAACGTTGTGGCCCCCCACTCTGCGATTTGCAACCCACAGTCACCCCAGAAAGTAGCGCATTTATTAGAGGCCCCATTTTCTGGTGCTGTACCCCAACTCTTCCAGTTTCCCTTGTGCTGGTGGCAATACTGGTGGCACATGAGTTTTCCATAGGCGACATGGTGTCTGCTAACAATTTCAACGGAAAATTAGCTCCAATTGTTAGTCGACACCATGTCGCGTATGGAGAGCACCTGTGTGCCTGAATATTGGAGCTCCCCCACAAGTGACCCCATTTTGGAAATTAGACACCCCAAGGAACTTATCTTGATGCATAGTGTGCACTTTGAACCCCCAGGTGCTTCACAAATTAATCCGTACTAAAGAAAAACGAACATTTTTGTGGAAAAAAAAGTACATTTTCATTTTTACGGATCAATTTGTGAAGCACCTGGGGCTTCAAAGTGCTCACTATGCATCTAGATAAGTTCCTTGGGAGGTTTAATTTCCAAAATGGGGTCACTTGTGGGGGAACTCCAATGTTTAGCCACACACGGGTTCTCTAAACGCAACATGGTGTCCAATAACAATTTAAGCTAATTTTCCATTCAAATTGTAAGTGGACATAATGTCACATTTGGAGAGCCCCTGTGTGCCTAAACATTGGAGCGCCCCCACAAGTGACCCCATTTTGGAAACTAGACCCCCCAAGGAACTTATGTAGATGGATAGTGAGCACTTTGAACCCCCAGGTGCTTCACAAATTGATCCGTAAAAATGAAAAAGTACTTTTTTTTTCCACAACATTTTCATTTTTCATTTTTATGGATTAATTTGTGAAGCACCTGGGGTTCAAAGTGCTCACCACCCATCTAGATATGTTCCTTGGGGGGAGTGTAGTTTCCAAAATGGGGTTACTTGTGGGGGAGATCCAATATTTAGGCACACAGGAGCTCTCCAAATGCGACATGGTGACCGCTAACAATTTGAGCTAATTTTCCATTCAAATTGCAAGCGGATACCATGTCGCGTTTGGAGAGTCCCTGTGTGCCTAAATATTGGAGCTCCCCCACAAGTAACCCCATTTTGGAAACTAGATCTAGAGTCTAGATTCTAGATCCCATTTTGGAATCTAGATGAATGGTGAGCACTTTGAACCCCCAGGTGCCTCACAAAATAATCCATAAAATGAAAAAAGAAACTTTTTGTGGAAAAGTACTTTTTCATATTTACAGATCAATTTGTGAAACACCTGGGGGTTCAAAGTGCTCAGTATGCATCTAAATAAGTTCCATGGGGGGTCTAGTTTCCAAAATGGGGTCACTTGTGCGGAAGCTCCAAGGTTTAGGCACACAGGGGCTCTCCAAATGTGACATGGTGTCCGCTAGCAATTTGAATGGAAAATCGACCACTATGCTACGCAATTTGCGTAAGCATTTTACAGTAGAGCATCCTCAATGAGGAGCTGTCTGTGCTGCTTACTCAATTTGTGTAGGATACTGGCTGCTCTCCAGGGTCCTGATCAATAATCCAGTAGATCTATGGGCACCGCACACCCATAGAACTACTGTATATTAGATCAGGACCCTGGAGAGCAGCCAGTATCCTACGCAAATTGCGTAAGCACCACAGACAGCTCCTCATCGAGGATGCTGTACTGTAAAATGCTTATGCAAATTCCGTAGCATAGTGGTCCTGATGCTGGAGCCTCCGGGTTGTAATAGAAATAAAAAATGAAAGCCGACAATAGCGGCGATGGGGTTAACAGCTAAGTTAACCTCTCATGTGCCGTCCTGTGTGGACAGCATATCTCTAGGGGGGTGAACACCCCCTAGAGACATGTTGCCCACATTCAATATTATTATTAGAGATGAGCGATGTTCGACTCGAATAGTTCGCCAATCTCAAATTCGAGTTGATTTTGGCACTATTCGAGTCATTCGCCGAATTCGAACAATTTGGTTCAAATTCGGAGAATCTAGAACATGTTCAATTTTGGTTCGAAAATGCGGCAGATGCGGTCAGAAAACCGCATCTGCCGCATTTTCAGCCAAAATAAACATTTACGAACTCAAATAAAGTGTTAAAAATAAAAAAAATAATGTATGCTCACCTGTCCGCGGTCCACCGAAGCCTCCGGTATGGTCCTGTGGCTTACAGGACCTGTGGTGACGTCAGTTCTCGCGGGAACTCCGGTCACATGACCGGAGTTCCGCAAGAACATGACGTCACCACAGGTCCTATAAGCACAGGACCTTGCCGGAAAGCTTAAAATAAAGAAAGTGTCTAAAACATAAAAATGTCTATTTTAAGCTTTCCGGCAAGGTCCTGTGCTTATAGGACCTGTGGTGACGTCATGTTCTCGCGGAACTCCGGTCATGTGACCGGAGTTCCCGCGAGAACTAACGTCACCACAGGTCCTGTAAGCCACAGGACCATACCGGAGGCTTCGGTGGACCGCGGACAGGTGAGCATACATTATTTTTTTATTTTTAACACTTTATTTGACTTTATTTCACTTCCACAATGTATGTATATACATTGTGGAAGTGAAACAGCCCCACAATCCTGTTTTTTTTCGTGTTCCGGGATGTTCGACGGTGTTCGTCGAGTATTCGACGAACATTCGTCGAACACTCCGTCGATTCAGCGAATCGAATCGAACACGAACATCAGGGTGGTGGCTCATCTCTAATTATTATTCAACCCTTTGTACATCCCTGCGGCAGCAGGGATGAACAAAGCCGCCGGCTGCCGCAGGCATTCACATATGCCTTGCGGCAGCCGCATGGGCTCCCATAGGAGCCATTATAACAAATCTGCTGCAGCTGGTATACTGTTGTGAAAACTGCAGCCGGCATGATTTTTACTGCAGGCTGCAGATCCGCAAGCGGTAACCGGATTGCATGTAGTGCAATCCGGTTACTATAATGGGCTCCTATGGGGAGCGGTTCCTGATCCGGTTCTGAGATTTTTGACAGCTCAACACCGGATCAGGATTTCAAAATTGTGCTGCAAGTGTGACCCCAGCCTTAAAATACAAATATATGCCGCCGTCTCCCAGCACCCCCTCCCTGTCATATGTAACTTGAAGATGATTCTTCAATAAAGAAAGTGCAGCTCTTTGAATATGAATTTGAATTACTTTCTCTTCTGAAGCAAGAGCAACACTGAATAGGAGTTCCAATTCCACTACCAATTTCAACCCACACAGGGTATAGTGCCCAAGTTTCATCCACTGACTCTCCATATACAAATATATGTTGCATAACATTGGTAAATGAAGTTGTGGTGCTATTAGAGTCATATTTAATATTTTGTGTGACTTCCATGTGCTTGAAGGACTGCATCCATGTGCTTCAACAATGATTCATGCAATTTATTAATGAAGTCATCAGGAATAACAAAGAATGCAGTCTTACATGCCTTCCAGAGTTCATCTAGATTCATTGGTTTTGTCTTCCAAGCTTCCTCTTTTATCGTACCCCAAACATGTTCAATGATGTTCATGTCTGGTGACTGGGCTGGCCAGTCCTTGAGTACCTTGATCTTTTTTGCCTGGAGGAACTTCGTTGTAGAGAAGGATGTATGAGATGGAACACCATCATGCTGCAGAATTTGACCCCTTTTATGATTTGGAATGTGAGAGGTAGCTAATATTTCTTTATATTTTAGGCTTTTAATATTGCCTTCCACCTTGCAAATGTTTCGCACACCCCCATACTGAATATAACCCCAGACCATGATCTTTCCACCACCAAATTTGGATCCATACGGGCTCCAGTAAGTCTCATGCAGTATTTGCAGCGGCTGTGGTGTAATTCTACTGGAGATTCATCAGAGAAATCCACTTTCTGCCACTTTTCCAGCATCCATCTGTTTAGCAGGCTGTGGGACTTTGCAAATGCCACACAGTTTTTTATGTGCCTTTTTTTTAGTGCTGGCTTCTGGGCACTGATTCGACCATGAAGGCCATTTCAAGCCAGAATCCTACAAACTGTTCTAGTTGACACAGGGACTTGAGGTGACCAGGTCTGTTGGACCTCTGCTGAAGTGGAAGAGGGGATTGCTTTGGATTTGTACACAGCGGTACCCAGTGTACTGACACACTGTGCTGAATCCGCTGCTGTGAAGGTGATTTGGCACAGTGTGTCAAAGCAGTGGGGATCCCTGCATGTGTGTGCACTCACCCTGTTGGCTGTGTGCAGGGAAGCTGAGGTCTGCACTCCACAGCACTCTGTGCTTTGGAGCCCGATGCTTCTCATCATACCTCCCGTACCATAGAACACAGAACCGATGGAGCGATATAGAGAGGACTGCTCCACCGGCTCTGTGCCCCGTTCTATGGTATGGGAATGTGGAACCCGATGCTTCTCTCCATACCTCTCGTACCATAGAGTCGGTGGCTGCAGTATAGAGAGGACTGCTCCACCGGCTATGTGCTGTATGGTACTGGAACTATGGAGAGAGAAGCATCGTGCTCCCCTGCACAGGGAACCGGGCTGCGGAGTGCTGACCTCAGCTCCCCTGCACAGAGCCCACAGGTTGAACGCATACACATGCAGCAGTCCCCACTGCACTGACACAGTGTGCCGAACCTCCTTCACAGCTGCAGACTCGGCACAGTGTGTCAGTGCAGTGGGGACCGCTGTGTGCAATAGGTGTGGGTAGTGACATAAGGGGCTGGGGGGGGGGCTGTACGAGCCCTGGCGGTGGCTGGCCATTCTGAGACTGGGGAGGTGGCGGGCCTGTAGAAGCCCTGGGGGTGGCTGGCTATAGTTTAGAGCGGGGGAGGGGGCGTGTTTGTAGGAGACTGGGAGGAAACGACCATTTTCCCATTTCCATGCAGGCTCCAATACAAACACGCCCCCTGGACATTCCCTGGCTGCCGCAAATATGTGGTATCTAGGTAATCCTGCAAAATGTTGATAGCATGTATATTACAAATTGTCAAAATTTTGCAGCCTAGATGCACATATGAATTATAGCAAAAGCCTGGACAACCCCTATAATACATCTTTTTGTACATTGTAAGACACAATTATCTAAGAGGAGGACACAGCCAATTGTATACCCCGGCTGCTGTCATGGATCTTGCTAATTTTATGATTTTGAGCTATTTTATGCTATTATATATGAAGATTTTACATTATGGCAGTCCAACAAAGCTACAGCTACTTGATGTTATTTGTAGACCTGACTCATTGAGGGGTCCTGAGAATTAGACACCAACTAAACCAGCTTGACTTGCTCTAATAGGACATATGGAAAGGAAATGTATGGAACAGAGGCCAGTCCCAATGAATAAAGGTGGTATTATTAGACAAACACATGCAGACATGGTTCTCTGATTGCACTCACTTTCCAAGGTCACAGAATCTTCTCTCCCAATCTCTACTTTTAGTCACTGACCCTTTGCCAGCACAGGTCATGAGACTGAATCCTAACACTGACAGTTAGTTTGCAGAGGGCATGGGGTCACACCAGCTTTTACTTGTCAATCAATGTAAACCAGACTGACAATTGCTTTCACACATTTTAACCAACCATCATGTCTAAAACAGAGAGAGGATGGTAAAGAATTGTAATATAATGTTATTGATGAAGAGACCTAATGGATAGGTTTATAATGGGTTACATTTGTATAGTCAGTACAAGTAATGTATTATACAGCAGAACGATATGTAGATAAAGGTTTAGCATAGCAACCTGAAGGTAAAGAATAGGATAAATGTTATTACGAATTTCCAAGGACTAATGTATATGTTATTTACAATTAAAGAATAAATAGGTAGAAGCTATTATTATCTGTTATCACCCAATGCAGAGTAGAGAAATGTTGCCTTTAGTACCAAAGTACTAATTCTGTTTACGAATGGATGCCGCTTGAAGGTAGGATTAGAAAATAAAAGGATTAGTAAAAACTAATGCCTATAGCTGTTTTTATTCTATAGTACTGGAGAAAATAAGCAGCTGCCAGATGTCTTTGCTGCATTTTAATTTGGGAGAAAAATAGCCCAAGATGTGAAAACGTCAATTCATTGTTCCATCCAGATGATGTGAGGTTTTGAGTCTGGAAACGTAATATGATCAGCAGGATGCACAAAAATATACACTCCTACACTCCTCAACGATGAAATTGCAAGACGTAGCAGGAAAAGTCATGGATTTATAGAAATGACAAAATGGATGCACTTGTTAATAAGTAAATGATGAAAAAATAGCAGTAGTATTTTTAAAACATATCCAGTTATTCAGTATCAGACTCTCTCGCAGAAATACACACACTTACACAATGTAGCTGCTAAGATTGAGATTATTAGTGGTTGGCAGAGGTCTTGTCTGTTATTGAGTAATATACTTGGGCATGCAAAATGTTAACATTTCTTACTCCTAACTCCATTTGCAATGGCTGATCAATGACGCCCAAGATGTGCTCGATGCGAGACAAGTCCAAACAAGCTGCAGGCCATGGTTGAAAATTTAGGCCATGTACAACGTTGATGGTAGTACCATATGCACGTTGCATGGCCATGTCAGGTTAAAAAATGGCTGCTGAGACACCTAGAAGAAATGGCCAAATCACTGGCTCCTCGATTGATCCATTCTGTACTTCAAGTGAAATTAGGCTACCTTCACATTTGCGTTCCCCTCCACAGCGTTCTGCGGAGGGGATCCGCAATGTGACTGCAGCACCGCAAGCCCCTATCTTTATAATGGGAGCGCACGGTGCTGCATATGACCGTGCGCACCCATTTACTGCCATATGTGATCTGTGCGCAGGCCACACCAGTCTCGTCCACACCAGAAATGCAACATGTCGAGTTCGTGGTGCGGACGAGACTGGGTGATTTGTATGCAGACATCCGCCTGCGCACAGATCACATATGGCAGTGAATGGGTGCGCACGGTCATGCGCAGTCAAGTGGAGCACCGTGCGCTCCCATTATAAAGATATGGGCTTGCGGTGCTGCGGTCACATTGCGGATCCCCTCCGCAGAACGTTGCGGAGAGGAACGCAAATGTGAAGGTAGCCTTAGATATCAATGAGTCAAACAGTGTCTAGACAAATGATGAGAAGATATCTGCATGATTTTGTTTAACAATCCAATTGTCCAGCTACAGCTCCATTGACCTCACACCCACCACTCTCATTGCTATGATAGTGCAGAACAAGATGGTAAAGTAAGCTTGAATGGAGGTCTATCCTCTTCAATGATGTGTCTTGCTTTTGTCTTGTATTTGATGAAAGCTGGAAATTTGTCTGGAGATAACGTGGGCAAAACCACAAAGAGGCCTTCTGAAGGGTATGCCAAACCTGTCCCTCTATTTATGATGTTGGGTGGCATAATATACGATAAGCAGACCCCTGTAGCTTTCATTCCAGGTACACTAACAGCACAGAATTACATTGCTTTGGTCATGGATCCAGTAATACGCCCATTTCTCCTAAGTGCTCCAGGAACCATTTATCAATAAAGCAATGTCAGGTTGCATGTTGCTTGAGCTACTGTCAACAGTCTGTGTAGTCTTAATATGCTATGGTGGCTTTCAGCGTTTTCAGTTTTGTCTCCCATTGAACACATCTGGGACATCTTTAGTCAGCAATTGCAAATTTTGTTAGAATTTTATTACCACTCGCGTACTGTTAACCTGATTATTGATCTGTGATTTCCATAATTGCATTACTTTTCTTTATTAGTTTCATTGTTAAAAAGGTGTATATTATAAACTAGATGGTGGCCCAATTCTAATGCATCGGGTATTCTAGAATATGTATGTAGTTTATTTATGAAGATTTAAGAATAATGCAATGAATACACAATATCTATCTGTCATCTACCTATGTGTCTATCGTGTGTATTGAATATTCGCCTGGGCTTGCCTCAGTTGGTAGAGCATTTGTGTTGTATGAATGGCGCAAACATGTTGTTGTCTGTTTGCCCTGTCTTCTGGAGATTCATTCAGCCGACACTGTCTATGAGATTCGGCATCTTGGCTTATCTGGCAGCAGTTTGTTGTGGTGTCTCCTGTTGCCGACGATGTCTGTGAGATGCCGCATTCTGGGCTTGTTTCAGGGAAGTTTGTTGCGGTGTCTCTTGGTGTCGATGTTGTCATCGCCTTGCTGCTTCTGCATCTTTTCTGTCATAGTCATTGGCGTATTTGCGCTTATGACCAATTAAACCATTGAATACTGACTGAAGTAGTTTAGAGTGTCACTAACACAACGTGTGAAGTAAATGTGACTGAAGAACAGCACACTATGACTGACATCCTTGTAAACAGGAGTGAAGTGCGTCACACTATGAGCAGCAACCTTGTAAACAGGAGTGAAGTTCATCACACTTTGAGCGGTAGTTCAAATTGCGCACTAAGCTGTGCTCCGCTTCCCACTTGGCGCGTGTTTTAAAACACGCTTCGCTGATTGGTCGCCACGGCTGGCAGCACTGAGAGCGGCGACCAATCAGCAAAGCGTGTTTTAAAATATGCGCCAAATCTGCTGATTGGTCGCTGCGGCCGGCGGCGACCGATAAGCACTGGCATGCGATTTTCTGGACAGACAGACACGATTAGGCAATTATATAGTAGATGTGAAGCTCTAAACAGATAGACAAAACAAATTTATATATTGCATATACAGTATACAATTGAACAAACATCTGTCTCACCCAATAATTGCGATTGGAAGATGACTTAGGCCATGTGTAGACTTGGTATTTGGTGAGTCTTTTCCTAAGTATTTTAAGCCAACACCAGTCAAACAATTTGAGGAAACGTATAATAGAAACACATGCACCTCTTCTGTATTTTTTACCAAATCCGGATTTTGGCTTACAAATATTAATATACTCACTAAATATTCAACGGGTGCACATGGCAATAAACACTAAGAAACAATGTCCCAAGCAACAGCCTTGATGGAGGACTTGTGTAGTACTGGACCATAAATCTAGCACAGGAATGGCACCATTTATTATATTGCTAGGCTTGTAATAGTAATACCTTTATTTTCTACTTTGGTTGATGTAATAAAAATAAAATGTATTAAAGGATTATAACTGCTTAAGAGAAAAATATTTATTTAACTAGTAAAAAGGCCCGATGCAATTGCATCGGGAGTGCAGTGAAATGAATTGTGTGTATACAGGCGGGTCAGTGGGTAGCAGAGTATACAGGGGGCTCTGTGGGTAGCAGAGTATGCAGGCGGCTCTGTGGGTAGCAGAGTATACAGGCGGGTCTGTGGGTAACAGAGTATACAGGCGGCTCTGTGGGTAGCAGAGTATACAGGCGGCTCTGTGGGTAGGAGAGTATAGAGGCGGCTCTGTGGGTAGCAGAGTATAGAGGCGGCTCTGTGGGTAGCAGAGTATAGAGGCGGCTCTGTGGGTAGCAGAGTATAAAGGCAGCTCTGTGGGTAGCAGAGTATAGAGGCGGCTCTGTGGGTAGTAGAGTATAGAGGCGGCTATGTGGGTAGCAGAGTATAGAGGCGGCTCTGTGGGTAGCAGAGTATTGAGGCGGATCTGTGGGTAGCAGAGTATGGAGGCGGCTCTGTGGGTAGCAGAGTATGGAGGCGGCTCTGTGGGTAGCAGAGTATGGAGGCTGCTCTGTGGGTAGCAGAGTATGCAGGCTGCTCTGTGGGTAGCGGAGTATGCAGGCTGCTCTGTCGGTAGCAGAGTATGCAGGCTGCTCTGTCGGTAGCAGAGTATGCAGGCTGCTCTGTGGGTAGCAGAGTATGCAGGCGGCTCTGTGGGTAGCAGAGTATAGAGGCGGCTCTGTGGGTAGGAGAGTATAGAGGGGGCTCTGTGGGTAGCAGAGTATAGAGGCGGCTCTGTGGGTATAAGAGTATAGAGGCGGCTCTGTGGGTAGCAGAGTATAGAGGCGGCTCTGTGGGTAGCAGAGTATAGAAGCGGCTCTGTGGGTAGCAGAGTATAGAGGGGGCTCTGTGGGTAACAGAGTATAGAGGGGGCTCTGTGGGTAGCAGAGTATAGAGGGGGCTCTGTGGGTAGCAGAGTATAGAGGGGGCTCTGTGGGTAGCAGAGTATAGAGGGGGCTCTGTGGGTAGCAGAGTATAGAGGGGGCTCTGTGGGTAGCAGAGTATAGAGGGGGCTCTGTGGGTAGCAGAGTATAGAGGCGGCTCTGTGGGTAGCAGAGTATAGAGGCGGCTCTGTGGGTAGCAGAGTATAGAGGCGGCTCTGTGGGTAGCAGAGTATAGAGGCGGCTCTGTGGGTAGCAGAGTATAGAGGCGGCTCTGTGGGTAGCAGAGTATAGAGGCGGCTCTGTGGGTAGCAGAGTATAGAGGCGGCTCTGTGGGTAGCAGAGTATAGAGGCGGCTCTGTGGGTAGCAGAGTATAGAGGCGGCTCTGTGGGTAGCAGAGTATGGAGGCGGCTCTGTGGGTAGCAGAGTATGGAGGCGGCTCTGTGGGTAGCAGAGTATGGAGGCGGCTCTTTGGGTAGCAGAGTATAGAGGAGGCTCTGTGGTGGAGGGGTGAGGAGAGAAGCGGCTCTGTGGTGGGAGGGTGAGGAGAGAAGCGTCTCTGTGGTGGAGGGGTGAGGAGAGAAGCGGCTTTGTGATGGAGGGGTGAGGAGAGAAGCGGCTCAGTGATGGAGGGGTGAGGAGAGAAGCGGCTCCGGGCTGGAGGGGTGAGGAGAGAAGCGGCTCTGGGCTGGAGGGGTGAGGAGAGAAGCGGCTCTGGCCTGGAGGGGTGAGGAGGGAAGCGGCTCTGATCTGGAGGGGTGAGGAGAGAAGCGGCTCTGGGCTGGAGGGGTGAAGAGAAAAGCGGGTGTGGGCTGGAGGGGTGAGGAGAGAAGTGGCTCTGGGCTGGAGGGGTGAGGAGAGAAGCGGCTCTGGGATGGAGGGGTGAGGAGAGAAGCGGCTCTGGGGTGGAGGGGTGAGGTGAGAAGCGGCTCCGGGCTGGAGGGGTCAGGAGAGAAGCGGCTCCGGGCTGGAGGGGTGAGGAGAGAAGCGGCTCTGGGCTGGAGGGGTGAGGAGAGAAGTGGCTCTGGGCTGGAGGGGCATCCGATTGGTCCAGGACACCGAGTCTTGGGCAATGGGATGGGCGTGCTGTGTTTAGAACACAGCGCCCAATCCGCTTGCAGGGGCGGCAGCGGCCAATGGGAGTGAGCGGGGCGTGTGAGGCTTTGGAGGCTGAGACACCCGCTCAATCCCATTGGCTGGCGCCGGGCACAGGACGACGTCAGTGGGTCGCGGCAGGCGGCCACAGGCCCTACACCGCAAGTCCAGCAGCAGCGAGGCCCCAGCGGTAAGCGAGGGGCGGAAGGCACCGGCGGCATCCGGGCAGCGTCGACTTCGCGGCGGGGCCAAGGGTTGGCAGGATGGCGGTGGTGTGAGGTAGTGCGGCTGCGGCTCGCGATGACGCAAGCGTCATCGCTCGCAGTGCCACAAAGGATTGTGGGATTCGGCTTCAACGCGCGAATCCCAAACTGACGATTATATAAGTAGATATGTGTATGTACTGGTTATGTACATCTATCTATATATGTGTATATACTGTATATATATATATATCTGTGTGTATATATGTGTATATACAGTGTATCTATATATATATGTGTATATAAGGTATGTGTAGATACTGTATATGTACATGTATGTATATATGTATATATACTCTATATGTATATGTGTGTGTTGAAATAGTGTATATGTATATAGTGTATGTATGTATATAGTGTATGTTGTGCTGCTGGTTAGTCGTCCTGTGCGTGGGGGGATTTTTGTCCCCTGTGGTGTGTCTCTCCCCGGATCTCCTCTCTGTCTCTCAGCTGCTGTGTGTGGGGGAGGTGCAGGGTTTGGGGCCGAAGCAGAGCAGGGGTAGACGGTAGAGGGGCAGAATGGGCTCTCCCCCCTGTTTCCCCTGGCCTCTATTTGCCCCTGCACTGTCTTTGCTCCCCCTGCCCCCTGTGTGGCTTCTTACCCTTCTTCCCAGCTCTGATCGATTAATAGAGGGCCTGCAGTGATGTGTGAGTCATGTGAATGATCACATGACTCTGACATCACCAAAGGTCCTTTTGCCTTGTAGTGAAGATGATCGGAGCAGAGAGAGATGCGGGAGTGCGCCGGAGCAGCAGGAGAGGTGGGGGGGATCTACGGCTGGCGGGGGTGTATGGCTGGCGGGGGGTAGTTCTCCGGGAGGTGCAGTGCGGCTGTCAGCTGCTGTGTGTGGGGGTTGCTGTCCTAGGGGATGGAGTGTGCAGGGCTCCTCTCCCTCTCTCTCTGGCCGGGTCTCCTGTGTCTGTGTGTGGGGTTTGTTGTCCCGGAAGTGCACTGCGGCTGCGGCTCGCGATGACGCTACGCGTCATCGCTCGCAGTGACGCAATGCATTGTGGGATTCAGCTACAGTGCCCGAATTTCAAACTGCGGATTATATAAATAGATGAATGGCAGGTACTGAAACAAAGTAGGAAATGACAAGTATAGGATAAATCATAAAAAAGGGCAAAGTCACATATATTTAGCAAAATATGTAATTTCCTGACTGCATCTGACAAATGTTAAAGTTAGGAATTGATAGAGTTTTTCTACTTCCTGTCTACAACATAACTTAATGTCTAAAGTAAAGCGGAGAGCGAAGAAGAGTATTAACGATAGGCTCCCTCTGTCTAGCCTAACAACCACAAAGATTACATGGTTTATTCCGCAATCTGTTTCAGGAAAATAAAACATATTTGGAGCCTTTAATGCAATCATAGTCATGTCATGTAAGCCCTGGAAATGAACAACAGAAAAAAAAATGCAAAAGAAAAGCCATTGCTCTGCAATGAAATTTACTTTTCCTGTTCCCCATGGCACATGGCAACATAGAACCCAACAACTTACTCTATACCAGGGGTCTCAAACACGCGGCCTGAGGGCCGCATGCGGCCCCCTGGGCTCCTCAGTGCGTCCCCTGACTTTGTGGACAGTGAATCATGCCAGGGATGTACCGGAAAATTTGAAGACTGGATTATACTGCAGGGGAGGTGATAGGCCTCTGGAGCCTGTCTGGGGACTGGGAAAGGCTGCAGGAGGCAGCGGGAGATCTCCTGCTCCTGCTCATATAATATGCACTTCTGCTGTCCATCACCATGGTGCTGAAACCACACCGCGGTGATGGGCTGAGGGAGCAGCGCATATTATATGTACCTGTGCCCTCTCAGTGATGGCACATACCCCCCCTGTGTTCCATATGGCCCCCAATGCTGCTGCCCAGAGTAAAATAAAAAAGCTTTACTTACCTCCTCCAGCAATGTCCTCCCGCTGTCTCCCCGCTCTCCCTGCTGCCGCTATGATCGGGCACGCAGAGACAATGTCTCTCTGTTGATCACATGACCAGCACCGAGAAGCAGGAAGTGGAGGAGTGCAGCGGCAGGAGAGAGACCCGGAGGACAGCGCTAGAGGAGGATGAGGAAAGAGCATGGAGGACATAGCCAGGGCAGGAGGTGTGTGTGCCAGCCACAGGGGACATGTCCAAGCCACAGGGGATGTGTGCCAGGCACAGGGGGCATGTGCCAACCATGGGGGACGTGTGCTAGCCATGGGGGATGTATGCCAGCCATGGGGGCAGTGTGGCCAGACATGTGGGATGTGTGCCAGCCATGGGGGATGTGTGCCAGCACAGAGGGACGTGTGCCAGCAATAGGGGACATGTGTGTGTGTGTGTCAGAGTGTGTGTGTGTCAGAGTGTGTGTGAGTGTCAGAGCGTGATTGTCAGAGAGAGTGAGTGTCAGAGAGCGTGTGTGTGTCAGAGAGCGTGTGTGTGTCAGAGAGCATGTGTGTGTGTCTGAGAGCATGTGTGTGTGTGTCTGAGAGTGTGTGTGTGTGTGTCTGAGAGCGTGTGTGTGTGTAAAAAGAAGGTAAATCAGGTGGGGACATCAGTACAAAAGGGGTCCAGCATGGGGGACATTACTACACCATGGGGGCCAGGATGTGGACATCACTACAAAAGGGGATTAGCATGGGGATGTCCACATCCTGTCCCTCATAGTGTAGTAATGTCCCCCACATTGCTACACTATGGGGGCCAGGATGTGGACATCCCCATGCTGATCCCCTTTTTTAGTGGACATTACTACACTATGGGGGCCAGGATGTGGACATGACTACAAAAGGAGATCAGCATGTGGGAGATTACTACACTATGGGGGCCAGGATGTGGACATCCCCATGCTTATCCCCTTTTGTAGTGGACATTACTACACTATGTGGGCCAGGATGTGGACATCCCCATGCTGATCCCCTTTTGTAGTGGACTTTACTACACTATGGGGGCCAGGATGTGGACATCCCCATGCTGATCCCCTTTTGTAGTGGACATTACTACACTATGGTGGCCAGGATGTGGACATCCCCATGCTGATCCCCTTTTGTAGTGGACATTACTACACTATGGTGGCCAGGATGTGGACATCCCCATGCTGATCCCCTTTTGTAGTGGACATTACTACACTATGGGGGCCAGGATGTGGACATCCCCATGCTGATCCCCTTTTGCAGTGCACATTACTACACTATGGGGGCCAGGATGTGGACATCCCCATGCTGATCCCCTTTTGTAGTGGACATTACTACTCTATGGGGGCCAGGATGTGGACATCACTACAAAAGGGGATCAACATGGGGGACATTACTACACTATGGGGGCCAGAATGTGGACATCACTACAAAAGGGGATCAGTATGGGTGACATTACTACACTATGGGGGCCAGGATGTGGACATCACTACAAAAGGGATCAACATAGGGAACATTACTAGACTATGGGGGCCAGGATGGGGACATCACTGCAAAAGGGGATCATAATGTGGACATTACTACAGAAGGGGATCAGGATGTGGTCATCACTGCAAAAGGGGATCATGATGTGGTCATTACTACAGAAGGGGATCAGGATGGGGATATTAGTACAATAGGGGGACCAGGATGGGGACATTACAACAAGAAAGGGACCAAGATGGGGACATTACTACAAGAAAGGGATAAAGATTTGGACAGTACTACATTGAGCAAAAAAATCTGGTATTAGTAAAAATGTCACTTAATCCTACAAGCAATGCAGCCCCCCGATAAAACATTTTTTCTATGTGCGGCCCACCAACCCAGCCGAGTTTGAAACCCCTGCTCTATACACTAAATAAATAAGGTAATCATACGTCTGTAGAACAAAATGGCCATGGAGCTTTAATAAGGGTTATTTTCTATTAAAATATAAATACCAAATATTAAATCTTCTTTAATAAATAATTAATAAAAACCAACCTTTCTCTTATAACAAGATAACCTTAATTCGCTCATGACAAGAGCAATCTTGCCCATGCTAATAAAGCTTCATGACAGGAAAAGGATAGACTGGGCAGGCACTGACCATCCCCAGCAAGGCCAGTCATCAGGCCCGGCGTCAGCACCCGGTGCACCTGGGCAAGTGCAGGGCCCGACTGCTTGGAGGGAGGGCTAGGGTCACACTTGCATTGAGACCCTAGCCTGACGCAAGTATTGTCTGCTGCAGCGCAGAGCGTTTAATGCTATGTGCTGCCAGCAACGGAGCCCATAGAAACCCGATATTTACATTGACAACCAGTGGTTGTCAAGGTAAACATCGGGTTTCTATGGGCTCCAGCGCATAGCATTAAACGCTATACTCTGCAGCCGAAAATACTTGCCTCAGGCTAGGGACACAATGCAAGTGTGACCCTAGCCTCAGGGGCCCCTGAGCACACTGCCCCCACAGCCAGGGCCATATCCAGGGGGCAGCTGGGGGGTCATTTTCAGCCTCCTGCAGCACCGGAGGTCTCCCTCCTCCCCCCTCCATGGGAGCCGACACAGAGCCGCACACTCTGTGCTTACAGGACCTGTGATGATGTCACATGGAGGGGAGGGGTCAGGGATCACATGATCAGCTCCTCAGTGTATGCAGGACTCTGCTGTGCTGCCCATCATGAGACTCAATTAGGTGAAGTTTGTGTGGGGTCAAGAGGGGTTTACAGTGTGAATGTAGCAGAGGCCAGTGTGTACTAGGTGTATGGCAATTAGGTAAAGTTTATGCGTGGGGTCAGGAGGGATTTACAGTGTGAATGTAGCAGAGGCGAGTGTGCACGAGGTGTATGGAGCGGAGCCGCGTGCGTACGAGGTGTATGGAGCAGAGCCGCGTACGTACGAGGTGCATGGAGCAGAGCGAGCCGCGTGCGTACGAGGTGTATGGAGCAGAGCTGAGTGTGTACAAGGTGTATGGAGCAGAGCCGCGTGCGTACGAGGTGTATGGAGCAGAGCCGCGTACGTACGAGGTGCATGGAGCAGAGCGAGCCGCGTGCGTACGAGGTGTATGGAGCAGAGCTGAGTGTGTACAAGGTGTATGGAGCAGAGCTGAGTGTGTACGAGGTGTATGGAGCAGAGCTGAGTGTGTACGAGGTGTATGGAGCAGAGCTGAGTGTGTACAAGGTGTATGGAGCAGAGCTGAGTGCGTACGAGGTGTATGGAGCAGAGCTGAGTGCGTACGAGGTGTATGGAGCAGAGCTGAGTGTGTACAAGGTGTATGGAGCAGAGCTGAGTGTGTACGAGGTGTACGGAGCAGAGCTGAGTGTGTACGAGGTGTATGGAGCAGAGCTGAGTGCGTACGAGGTGTATGGAGGAGAGATGAGTGTGTACGAGGTGTATGGAGCAGAGCTGAGTGTGTACGAGGTGTATGGAGCAGAGCCGCGTGCGCACGAGGTGTATGGAGCAGAGCTGAGTGTGTAAGAGGTGTACGGAGCAGAGCTGAGTGTGTACGAGGTGTATGGAGCAGAGCTGAGTGCGTACGAGGTGTATGGAGCAGAGCTGAGTGCGTACGAGGTGTATGGAGCAGAGCTGAGTATGTACGAGGTGTATGGAGCAGAACCGCGTGTGTATGAGGTGTACGGAGCAGAGTCACGTGCGTACAAGGTGTATGGAGCAGAGCCGCGTGCGTACGATGTGTGTATGGAGCAGAGCCGCGTGCGTACGAAGTGTATGGAGCAAAGCTGCGTGTGTATGAGGTGTATGGAGCAGAACCGCGTGTGTATGAGGTGTACGGAGCAGAGCCGCGTGCGTACGAGGTGTATGGAGCAGAACCGCATGTGTATGGAGCGGAGCCGCGTGCATATGAGGTGTATGGAGCAGAGCTGCGTGTGTACGAGGTATGTGTACCAGTGGTAGCCCCCCGCGGATTCCGCTCCTATAGTCTCAGCCGCCTTTGCCAGCAGCTTTCTTCTCCAGAGTCTCTTCTGCCGCTGTCTGCATTCTGCAGCTCAGAATGGAGGGGCACGATGTTGTCATCACTGTGCTGATATGTGCAGAGCGACCGGAGGAGACCAGAGCAGCGAGAAGAAAGGTGAGGAGAAAGAGAGATCCAGACGGCTAGACACTCCACTAAGCTGCGGTGCCACCCATATTGCATTGCGGCTCCATTGAGCTACTTGCATTATTTGTGCGCTTCAGGATGCTTGTGTATATACCAAGCATCCTCAGACGCACAAAAATGCAACATTTTGCATTTGAAGGGTATTTTTAAAAAGCGCAAGGGAATGCAAACGCATTTTAACCCGCTCCTAACAACGTGTAATATACTCACTGTCAGAAACAGCTCTTGCTGGTTTCGGCAGTCACTGTTCCTGTAAGGCTGCCTTCACATAGGCGTTTTTAAAAAAATGTGGCAGTTGCGGTTAAAAAAACCCCGCATCTGCCGCATTTTCCATCTAGCGGCTGCACTTGCTTCACATTTGCGGCAAGCCCCATGCATTGTCTATGGGGCTTGCGGTAAGTGTGCGGCTATAGATATATATATATATATATAATTATAGTCCGCGATATGTACTAAAGGGGGCCCACTGAGACTTTTTCGCCCGGGGCCCACAGAAACCTGGAGCCAGCCCTGCCAGTCATTATATATGCATCTGTTCCAGCACATTTCTTGTTGTCCAATTAGAGGCAGTTGCTATGCCTCTGGCAGCAGGTACTGATCTCATCAACCTGCTCCGTAACCATGTTGACATATTCTGCTCATCACCTCACACATCCAAACGAGCTGTTAACGACTCGCCCAGTGTGGACCGTGGGGTACTCGGAGCCGGGCCCTCTCCCTCTTGTCTTCATCTGGCTGTGTCTGGGGGAGATCAGGAGTCTTTGGGAATGTCACGGTAGAGTGACCCGGTCCGTGGCCCCGTAGTGGTCAATAAAAAGGGGATGAGAATTAGGGAATAGGGGGATTTTGGGGGTTGGTTGTCATGACGCCTCCTGTGGTATGTGGCAATTGGTGGCTGCCGCTGCAGACCGGGACTTCTGGGGATGATGGGATGGCAGCTATCATGGTGTTGCTCCCCATGGGTGGAGCGGGTTCCCAGGGCATCTGTGATAGGTTTTATTAGGGTGATGGTGGGCCAGCGGGGCTGATCTGACTGCAGGGGAGGATCGGAGCATCTCACAAGCAGGCTTCTGCTGCCTGCGTGGCATTTCAGTCTACCACTCCTCAGGCGGAAAACGAACAGTCTCACACAGTTCTGAGGTCCAAACCTGGTTTACTTCACTTTTCTCTGCTCACACCACAGGTTGCAGTTCAAATGCATTGGCAGTCCGGGTAGTCCTTAGCAACCAGGATGGCTTGCGAAGTACACCCCTTTCATGTTTCTTCCCTCTCAGGTTGTTCTTCCTCAGCGCTGCCTGTTCGTCTCACTCCTGCACGTGCCTCCGCACACAGTGCCCCGATCCAGCAGCCACAGGCCTTCTTGGGCGACCGGCCTTGTACCCTGACCCTAGTACAGCTGCCTTCTCAGTGGGTGTGTTGGAAGTAGGCCACAGCTCCTCTAGATCTCGTGGTCTTCGGTTCTATGGTTGGAGCTTGGAGTCTCCTTGCCACCTTTAGGGCCGGATTCCTGGTGCGAGCCCTGCCCCTTCGCTTTACTTCAGATTCGGTGCACGGGTGGATCGCTCACTGCCCGTGCCCCTAGGGCTCCTTCTGTCTCTCCGCAGTCTGTTGCCTTGGAACCATGGATGAGCCTCATCTCTGCTCAAATCCTCTGGGTCCTTCCTCTTTGACTTCCCTTGCTGTTCTCCCCTTCATTTCCTGTGCTCTCTCCCTTTGTTCCCCTTCCTACTTTCTGACTGCTCTTCCTAACTTTCTACCCACCAACTATCTCTCCCCGCTGTCCCACTGACTGCCTGAGCCGTTCCACAGACTGGGTTCACCCGCTGTCCCTGGGACTGGGTTTGTTGGGTGTGTTCGTGAGTGACTGGATTTAGGGGCACCAGCTGGGGACCGGAGGACCTGCTGACACCCACCTCTTATGATTTGTAGACAAAATGGGAAACCCCAGCTGTAAGGGATGTTGTTGTCCCGCAGAAGATTCAATGTAGGACGCAAGGCTTTTCTTCTCAAAAGAGTGAGATGAGATAAATCAGGGAAAACTTTGATGTTATCTCCCTGGAAATTAGTCATGGTCCCGAATCTGATCTTGCTCATGATGGCCTCCTTGATGGTATATCTGTGGACACGGCAGATCACATCTCTTGGCCAGGGTTGTTGGATCTGGGGCCCAGGGCCCTATGGGCTCTGTCAAGTTCATTTTTCCCGATGGGGGTGCTCACCTAAGATCTCATTGAATATAGTTTGCAGGGTCTGGGGGAGGTCTCTAGAATCAACAGACTGATAATTCACGGACCCTTATATTGTTTTGTCTCCCCCGGTATTCTGCATCGTCCATGGCTTCAATCAGATACTGAATCTGGTCAGATTGTCACTCTATTAGCATGCCCTGGGCATCATATCTCTCCTCTAGAGCTCTAATTCTAGCCGAGTGTTCCTGGCCTTGTGCGTCGACCTGTCCTACGTCCCCTCTCACACTGGCCAACTCCGACTTGTAGGCCTGCTCCGATTTTGTAATGTAGACCTCAATATCTTTTCTGGTGGGGATGGTGGTCATACGGGCTCTCAATTCACACAATTCAGCAAGCACCCCTGGACCCTGGATAGCCTGAGACGGTATTCCTGTCTCCACTGGAGAAACATCACCCCATTGTGGAGGCCCATATTGTATACCCCCTGGAGGTGGGATCGGGGGATCGATATTCCAGGGCCCCACTACTACAGCAAGGCCTTGAGTAGCTGTGATCACCCCAGGTCCATTAGCCTGGGAGCAGGTGTGCAAGGGGCTCTGAGCACCAGGGCCATCCCCCTCTATATTTTTGCAGTCAAATTTATCTATCTATTCCAGGTCTGGCCCCTCTAGTACTCTGTCTCTGCCCGGCGTGAGTCTCCCTGGCATCCCGTTGGAACCGCCCGCTGCCTCCCGCCTCTCCGTCACCTGTCTTCCTGCTCGGGTCTTACTTGTGTTTTTTTTTGCGGCATCCACTCCCCCAGTCAGGCCCACAGCTGCTTTCTTCTGCTGGGTGTTGTGTGGAGGATGACAGCGCGAAGAGCCAGTCTCTCTTGCAGGTGCGGGATCGCTGGTGCACCCACCCCCTTCGGCCATCTTAGAGTTGTTAGCTGCAGCCCAGGCCTCGCCGCTCCGGGCGAAAAAGCGGCAGATCATGTCTTTAGAGGGCTCAGGAGACTGAGCGCAGCTTCCTCGGCATCCTCTGGTCTTCCTGTGGCTCATTGCTCCTATTTGATGGATGCTGGATGGTCTCGGATGCTTAAATGTGTGTCTGGCTTCAGGGGCTCAGGCAAGTGTGTTCTCACTCCCTCATGGCTAGGCCACTCCTCTTGTTCCTAAGATTTAAATACATAAGTGTATAACGTAAATGTAAACACAGAAAAGAAGGCCATGCTCACCATTGAGTGTTGGCTGTGAATCATAGAGCGCCTGGCTGCTCCTCCTTTATAATCCACTCTACCTTCTTCATCTGCTTGCAAGGTAGTCCGATTCAGGTTGTGTTGGTGAGTTTGTACAGCACATGTCAGTGCAAGCACAGTACAAAAAAATTAATTTGCAAACAATATATTTTTCCACTGAACAATACAACTGGCAGAAAAAAAAATCAGTTTTTATTTGTTTGTGAGCTGAATGCAAGTTTGTGTTTATGAACCGTTAAAAAACACTGAAATTACCCTGTCACTAATGGCCACTTTACACGTCCCAATATCGGCGTCTAACTCCGACAAAAAGTCACGTGGTTCGTGCGTTGGCCCCGATATCGTTCGTGCGTTGTATGGTGTAAATGTGCAATACGTGCACGAACAATGCCAAAACGATATCGGGGATCTCTAACTGCCCGATATTGGATTGACATTGTGGCTGGATCGGGCTGTGTAAAAGCCCAACAACGATGTGAAGTACAACGTCCCCTATTCTCTCCCACATTAAATGGTCGTTCCTGGGTCGGCCGTACAAGGGGGGCATAGACATCGCAGTGGCTTTGCCTGCCGATATCGCGCTGTGTAATATCTCCTATGTGATCTTGGAATTCTGCCCAGAAAAAGTGCGCTCCGGCGGCGTTGAATCCAATATCGGACCGATGTTGGGACGTGTAAAGTGGCCATAAGGGTACAACCGCGGCTGAGAATCCTGACGGCGATATCGCCCTGATACTATCGCCATCAAATTGCCTCCCAGTTGTGGTTTGTAATTGGGGAATTTGGCGGTGATAAATCGCCTGTCGCCTGGTTCCTGATTTCAGAGCACTGCTCCAAAATCAGAGGCAATCATGAAGGCAATATTTTGGGCTTTTGGCATGTGATAGGGCGATAGTGATGGAATCTGCATCGCCTATTGATTTCCCGTAGGCGTACCACAGCGTGCTGGAGTCCGCGCCTCGTCTGCGATGATTGGTGGTGGCTACTGTGTTCCCATTGGCTGTCAGTTCACAGGGCGCCATATTTGAAGAGCTGTCCATTCAGCAACACACACATCTTCAATGGCGTCATGTATTAGCCAGCCTTCCAGAGCAGGCTGGCAAATCGTAATGCTTTTGCATTGTCCAATGAGCATGTATGGGGCGCGGTATAAACCACTGTGGCACGCCTATGTCCTTGCCTCACTGAACATGTATGCCCACATTGCTTTGGTGGATTACGGCGTGTGAAGCGTCGAGGGAAGTCGACCGGATTGGTTCCATTGTGGGTGAGGCGATTTCCAGGGCGACACATCGCCTTAGGTTGAGGGCGAAATTGCGTCGTGTAATGCAGCCATCGGCGATCTGAAGCGACCATGAAAAACGTGCATGCGCACGTTAGATCGCCTCATATCGCCAGCAGATATTGCGGCATGTAAAGGTACCCTTAGACTAATTTCAGGAGAAATCAGGAATAAAAACAAATGTAATTCATTCTTTTAAATGTTGAAATGTTGCCATAAGGTCTTTTTTTTAACTTTATAGGGGGGAAGGGAAATGTGTGTATATAAAAAAAGCTGGACAATATAAATTGATTGAAATTGAAAAAAAATTCCACTGATGTTGATAGCCTCATGAAAGGAAGCAAATAGTGAGCCTCAAGGCCACTTTACACACACAGATATCTGTGTCCAACTTCTGAACAGATCCCTGGTTGCAGTGAAATCATGGACACATTGTTCCATTTTGTACACAACCACAAAATGGAACAATCTGTCCATGATTTCACTGCAACCACAGATCTGTTCAGAAGTTGGTGTGTGTAAAGCGGCCCTTATGGCCACTTTACACGCGGCTACAGGTAACAGGTTTTCTACAGGTAACTTACTGGCTGCAGTGAAATCATGGAGACATGGTTCTATCTTGTTGCTGTGTACAAATGGAACTATGTCTCCATGATTTCACTGCAGCCAGTAAGTTACCTGTGGAAAACCTGTTACCTGTAGCCGCGTGTAAAGTGGCCATTAGGGTCACTTTACACACACCAACTTATCTGTCCAACTTCTGAACAACTTACTGGTTGCAGTGAAATCATGGACACATTGCTCCATTTTGTGGCTGTGTACAAATGGAACAATGTGTCCATGATTTCACTGCAACCAGAGATCTGTTCAGAAGTTGGACAGATAAGTTGGTGTGTGTAAAGTGGCCATTAGTGATCATAAGACAAAATGAAAGATAGACAGACCAAAATTTTCTTTTTGTTTTTTCTCCAATTTTTGCAAATATAAAAACAATATAAAATTATGTCCCACAACAGATAACAAAGTTATAAAATGCAAAATGTCTTTGAATATCTAAGTAAAAAAATTTACAGAGCTATTAAAACCACATGTGTGAAAATTCCTAAAAATGTGCTTTGTCATGAATGGTAGGAAATGGTATAGCCTTTAAGTCAGGGGGCGGGAATCTATGGCTTGCAAGCCAGATGTGGCTCCTCAGATGGCTGCATATAGCCTGCAGCCAAATCCGGTGCCCACCGTCGCTATACCGTGTTCCGGGGGCTGCTCTGTCTTTGCTGTCATACCCATATGAGAAGCCAATCAGAGGCCCAGCAGCTGCTGTCCAATCAGAGGGCCAACAGTGGCCCAATCAGTGGTGCCTGATGTCACCAGCAAGAATCTGATTGGATCATGGCTGCTGACTTCTGATTGCCATAACGTATGGGTATGACAGCAGAGACAAAGCGGCACCCGTAACACCCACCGTACAGCATGGACCGCAGAGGATCAGCGGGTGAGTATGTGTGTGTGTGTGGATTTATTTTTTGCAGGTACCGGCACCATGGTGGGGGCTGCAAAGGACTACAAGGGGATGATGGGAGTACTGCAAAGGGATGGGAGTACTGCAAAGGGATGATGGGGGTACTGCAAGGGGATGATGGGGGTACTACATGGGAATGATGGGGGTACTGCATGGGGATAATGGGGGGATTGCAAGTGGATGATGTAGGTACTGCAAGGTGAGGATGGGGGTACTGCAAGGGAATGATGGGGGTACCATATTGGGGACTGCAAGGTGATGATGGGGCTACTGCAGACTTATTGAACTTTAAAAGTGTTAGTCTTACATAAAATGCACACATTTACTTGCATTTAGTTTTAAAGTTAAAAATCATTAAACTTACAAGTTTTAAACTTTAAACATATTGTACTGCTCTCACAGAATTTAATTTTAAAATATGTGGCGATCATGGCTCTCTCAGCCAAAAAGGTTCCTGACCCCTGCTTTAAGTGGTTAACAGATTGCATATTATCCATGTAAAGGGGTTACTCAGGTTATCAAATGGGTAAAATTGTATATAAATAAATAAATATAAAGTACTTGTAAAGACAAGCGACGACAATTTTTCTCTCAATTCTCAGGAATTAAGGGAATTTGAAATCTATAGTCTATTACTTGATGATTAGGTTACTGGTCACCTCCGCAGTGTAATGAGAGGTGGCTGGTTTCTTGCAAGTTCTTTGATTTAAAGGGATCCTGTCACCTCCAAAACGCCTCCTAAGCTAGCAAAACATCTCCCTGCAGCATCCCATCACTAATCTCACACTTCTTTTGTCTCCTAAAAGCATCCTGTGAAAGTGCATAAAAACGTTTTAATACTCACTCATTAGTGATTATAATTAGCAGTGGCTATATTCTTTAGTCACCAGGGCGGGCTGTTATGCAGCTCCAGGATCCACCCTGTCTCTGTGTGTTCTGCTGTGATGTGCAGGCATTGCCCTCCCCCCTCTCTATCACTCACAGAATGCAAATCATTAGTCCTAACTTCAGTTTCAGTTTCACTTAAGCACAGACAGAGAGAGGGCTGCAACCTGGAGCTGCTTAACAACACTAAAGAATATGGCCCCTGCTAATTATAATTACTAATGAGTGAGTATTAAAACGTTTTTCTCCACTTTCACAGGATGCTTTTAGGAGACAAAAGAAGTGTGAGATTAGTGATAGGATACTGCAGGGACATGTTTTGATAGCTTAGGAGGCGTTTTGGAGGTGACAGGATCCCTTTAAAGCTTGAACCACTTTTCTGAAGCTGCCTGTATTGCTTGATCTTGTCAGTTACAGTGTCCACAGTGGTAAAACGCCCTTTTCTTGAAGCATGGTAAAGCCCACAGTATTTACCAGCAGAATGTCTGGTCCAAAAAGTCAATCATCAGAGCCACTCAATAGCAAGCAGCAAGACAGGAGGCAAGGGTATGGTGTGTTCCTGAACACAGAAGAGGAGTGCACCATCACCCAAGAGGCAGGGAATAGTGTGTTGCTGACTCATAACCAGTATATATCACATATAATGGCTGCTGCAGCATCCACTGATCCACATGTACTACGTTGTCCCAGGCAAAAACAATGGATATACTGTATATGTGGATGATCCATGCTGCCTTGTGATGAATAGGACCGTAAGGATATATGGATCAACATATTCAGTTGCATAAAGCCACCGGTTGATCCATATATCCCCATGGTCTTATTCATCCACAGCGCGGATTATCCACATATACTGTATATCCATTGTTTTTGAACACAGAAGATGAGTGCTCCACCACCTAGGAGGCAGGGGAATGTTGTGTTCCTGAACACAGAAAAGGGGTGCATCACCACCCAGGAGGCAAGGGAATGGTGTGTTCCTAAACACACAAGAGGAGTGCACCCAGGAGGTGAGGGAATGGTGTGTTCCTGAACACACAAGAGGAGTGCACCCAAGAGGCGAGGGAATGGTGTGTTCCTGAACACAGAACAGAAGTGCATCAAAACCTAGAAGGTAGGGGGATAGTATGTTCCTGAACACAGAAGAGGAGTGCACCACCACCCAGGAGGCAGGGGAATGAGGTGTTCCTGAAGAGGAGTGCAATCATTTACCTTCACCAGTCAAATTCACTTCTGAGGCCTACCTATTGTCCTTATAAGCATAAACATTTCCTCAAGCCCAACTGAGATAAAAGGAATAGTCAGTGAAATTTTATCCAATAAATTTACTACTTGTGAATTCCATTTATCTTATATATAATTGCCGTAGCGCACTTCCGTCATATTCGGCGTTACTTCCGTCGTCATGGACGTGGCTGCCTCGCAGCCACGTGACCCACGAAGCATTGGCCGCGTAGCGGCCAATGCGAGCCGTTGGCCGGCGCGAGCAATGGCCGCGAGGCCATTGCGAGTCGCCGGCACCGTCCAACGACCGACCACAGCCGAGCCCCGTGTCCGAAAATCGAACCAGGGGCCCGGCCATAAATTTAGAGAGATACCACTAATGTATCTCTATGGGAAGTGAGGCGCGTTGCTGATTGGTCGGCGTAGCACACAGCGACCAATCAGCATAGCGCCTCACTTTTAGCGGTAAATTTGAATGTCAAAAATCGCCCATTCTATGTCTATGGGAAGTGAGGCGGTATTCTGATTGGTCCGCGGCAGCACACAGCGACCAATCAGAATACCGCCTCACTTCTCATAGACATAGCATGGGCGATTTTTAACATTTAAATTTACCGCTAAAAGTGAGGCGCGATTCTGATTGGTCGGCGGCAGCACACAGCGACCAATCAGAATCGCGCCTCACTTCCCATAGAGATACATTAGCGGTGTCTCGGGAAATTTATGGCCGGCCTCCTGGATCGATTTTCGGACACAGCGCTCGGCTGTGGTCGGTCGTTGGACGGTGCCGGCGACTCGCAATGGCCGCGTAGCTTGAGCGCGAGTAATGCCCGCTAAGCGGCCATTGCGAGTCGCCGGCACCATCCAACCACCGACCACAGCCGACCCACGTGACCGAAAATCGATCCAGGAGGCCGGCCATAAATTTAGCGAGATACCGCTAATGTATCTCTATGGGAAGTGAGGCGGTATTCTGATTGGTCACCATCACCACACAGCGACCAATCAGAATACCGCCTCACTTCCCATAGACATAGAATGGGCAATTTTTAACATTCACATTTACCGCTAAAAATGAGGCGGTATTCTGATTGGTCGGCGGCAGCACACAGCGACCAATCAGAATCGCGCCTCACTTCCCATAGACATACATTAGCGGTGTCTCGGGAAATTTATGGCCGGCCTCCTGGATCGATTTTCGGACACAGCGCTCGGCTGTTGCCGGTCCACGAAAATCCAAATGGACCTACGTGCCGGACTTGCCGCGCCTGCAACGACTCACCTATGTATCTCTATCTCTCTATCTATCTTTCTATCTATCTCTCTATATCTATCTCTATTTATTTATTTCTATATTTCTTGATTTCTTGATTTCTCTATTTATCTATCTTTCTATCAATATATCTATCTATGGATCTATCTATTTATCTATCTATCTATGGATCTATCTATTTATCTATCTATCTCTATGGGAAGTGAGGCGCGATTCTGATTGGTCGCTGTGTGCTGCCGCCGACCAATCAGAATCGCGCCTCACTTTTAGCGGTAAATTGGAAAGTCAAAAATCGCCCATTCTATGTCTATGGGAAGTGAGGCGGTATTCTGATTGGTCACCGTCACCACACAGCGACCAATCAGAATACCGCCTCACTTCCCATAGACATAGAATGGGCGATTTTTAACATTCACATTTACGGCTAAAAGTGAGGCGGTATTCTGATTGGTCGGCAGCAGCACACAGCGACCAATCAGAACCGCGCCTCACTTCCCATAGAGATACATTAGCGGTGTCTCGGGAAATTTATGGCCGGCCTCCTGGATCGATTTTCGGCCACATGGGTCGGCTGTGGTCGGTCGTTGGACGGTGCCGGCGACTCGCAATGGCCGCTTAGCGGCCATTGCTAGCGCTCAGGCAGCGGCTTGCAATGGCCTCGCGGCCATTGCTCGCGCCGGCCAACGGCTCTCAATGGCCTCGCGCCTGCCGCCATTTTATGATTTCAAATATCGCGGCCGCCATTTTAGACCGCGAAATTTGAATTTTTTACCACAGACGTCATTCCTGCTGTGACGATTCCTGTCACAGTGTCACAGTGACGTCGGGAAGCAACTCCTCTACATTATCGACAGAAATTCTGATAAGATAACTTTTTTGGTACAAAATTATTATTACTGTATATATTGAACTACTTATAGTACCAATATTAACCCTTTATAGCCCTTTTTGGGTTTAATTTCTATTATCTTTGCTACTTATTAAAAACAGCCTATCTATATGTCTATCTATCTATCTATCTATCTATATCTATATCTATCTATATCTATCTATCTATATCTATATCTATATCTATATCTATCTATTTATCTATCTATCTATCTATCTATCTATCTATCTATTTATATCTGGCTAATACGCAGAATATCAATATTGATTTGTCAAATCAAGCTATTGACACATTAACAAGTATTGTTACTTTGTGTTCCAAGACCCTTACATCATAATAGTTCAATTTTCCAAAAATGATATCAACCATACAATTATATGTAGTTGATGGAAAGATATCATGGAATTATTGCATTATTAGTTAAAACTATTTTTAAATAAAGGAAATACGGATTCTAGACTCCCGATTCTTTAGAATCGGGCTCACAGCTAGTACTCATATGTGAAAAAAGTAGGAACCAACAATGGTGACAGCATTGATTGTCCTTCAAGTTTCCTAGAAATTACAGATTGTAATTAACTGATTGTTGGAAACCCTACCAACAAAAAGATGGCCAAAGTGAACAACCGTGCTTATTCTATGATCAAAGTGAAATCTGCAGTGCTGTGTAATTGTATATGAAAGCTGATGCTGGAATTAGTAATGCAGAATCTATATAGGTAAAAGAAACCTGCAGTAGACAATGTTACTTTGTCTAACCTTCATTAAAATCTTGCTGTTCATTCACTTTTCCAATTCACATTGCCGTCTCCGCGTCTTTCTCTGTTTTCTGCTGAGTAATAGTCTCCTTCAGATTACTTAGCATATTTTTCTGCCAGTTGCTAGAATACTATAGTCAGTCTATGCAGCAAGGTGACCTTTTGTATAATTTATTGCTGCATGTGGAAGTCAAGTTTAGCACCGTGTCAAGAGGCCCGACTATTCACTGATTTAAAGAAAGAAGTAAGATTGAAAGTTAATTTTTGGACAGAATGAAATGAAATGGATTAAACTACATAAAGAGACCTGTAACAAGATTTAGCATGTTAAATTGGCCCCATCATGGAAAACTGTCTGTAGTGCTTAGCGCCCAGAGCCCCACATGCCGACTCCTTCAGCAAGTAGCAATAGACAAGCAGGAAGCAGCGTCACTGGGCAGGAAATAGAGTTGGAGTGGCAAGTGCTTCAGATCTACCATAGTCCTTCAGCCTAATTTGCATATCAATTCAAATGCTGATTTCACAGTAATGGATGAACGGAATGACCATATCCCCTTCCCGCCCGGGCGCGCAGCGTATGCGCCATGGAAACATCACCGTTCCCGCCCGATGGCGCATACGCTGCGTCATCGCGGTTTCCCCCTTGCTGCGGCTCTATTAACCGGGTTCACGAAAGGGTTAATAGAGCCGCAGATAGGGGACAACCTCTAGATGACCCCACGGGAGGGGATTTCCCCCCCCGTGGCTAGGAGCCCTCCGATTGGCTAGTTAAGTGACAACTAGTCAATAGTGATGATTGAAACATTACACCAATAGAAATTGGTGTAATGTTTTCATTATGGCCATAGCCTGATGCTCAAAGCATCAGGCATTGGCTGGGGCACTGTGAGGTGTGTGTGCCCCCCCCCCCCCGATCTGATTGGGGGCTAGCATCCATGTGATGCAAGCCCTCCAATCAGATGTGCAGGGGGATGTTCACAATATGGCCACCGAGCTCATCAGCTCCACTCTGTCGGTGGACGCTGATGAGCGTGCACCCCTGCAGCCCTCCGCTGCCACCGACCGTGCCCACGTGGTGTGAGCCCCCCCGCCGCCGATCGCCGCCGATCGCCGCCGCCGCCGCCGCTGCTGCCACCGCCGATCGCCGCCGCCACTGCTGCCACCGCCGCTGCTGCCACCGCCGCTGCTGCTGTTGATTGTAAGTACCCCGCTGCTGTGATCCGCTCCCTCTCCTCCTCCCCTGGTGTCCTCTCCCCCTCCCCCTTCCCCATTGTCCTCTCTCCCCCCCCCTCCCCTTTTGTCTTCTCCCCCCCCCCCCCTTCCCTGAGTTTGCTCTCCCCCCCTCCCCTGAGTTTGCTCTCTCCCCCCCTCCCCTGAGTTTGCTCTCTCCCCCCTCCCCAGAGCTCGTTCTCACCGGTCCGGTCTGCTCGGTGTTGACCCCCTGACCGACCGCTGCCTGGCCCGAGTGACCCCCTGACCGACCGCTGCCTGGCCCGAGTGACCCCCTGACCGACCGCTGCCTGGCCCGAGTGACCCCCTGACTGACCGCTGCCTGGCCCGAGTGACCCCCTGACCGACCGCTGCCTGGCCCGAGTGACCCCCTGACCGACCGCTGCCTGGCCCGAGTGACCCCCTGACCGACCGCTGCCTGGCCCGAGTGACCCCCTGACCGACCGCTGCCTGGCCCGAGTGACCCCCTGACCGACCGCTGCCTGGCCCGAGTGACCCCCTGACCGACCGCTGCCTGGCCCGAGTGACCCCCTGACCGACCGCTGCCTGGCCCGAGTGACCCCCTGACCGTCGTCGTCCGCCGCCCCTGACTGACTGTCGTCGTCCGCCGCCCCTGACTGACTGTCGTCGTCCGCCGCCCCTGACTGACTGTCGTCGTCCGCCGCCCCTGACTGACCGTCGTCGTCCGCCGCCCCTGACTGACCGTCGTCGTCCGCCGCCCCTGACTGACCGTCGTCCGCCGCCCCTGACTGTCGTCGTCGTCCGCCGCCCCCTGACTGACCGTCGTCGTCCGCCGCCCCTGACTGTCGTCGTCCGCCGCCCCTGACAGACCGTCGTCGTCCGCCGCCCCTGACTGACCGTCGTCGTCCGCCGCCCCCTGACTGACCGTCGTCGTCCGCCGCCCCTGACTGACCGTCGTCGTCCGCCGCCCCTGACTGACCGTCGTCGTCCGCCGCCCCTGACTGACCGTCGTCGTCCCCCGCCCCTGACTGACCGTCGTCCGCCGCCCCTGACTGTCGTCGTCGTCCGCCGCCCCTGACTGACCGTCGTCGTCCGCCGCCCCTGACTGACCGTCGTCGTCCGCCGCCCCTGACTGTCGTCGTCCGCCGCCCCTGACAGACCGTCGTCGTCCGCCGCCCCTGACTGACCGTCGTCCGCCGCCCCTGACTGTCGTCGTCGTCCGCCGCCCCTGACTGACCGTCGTCGTCCGCCGCCCCTGACTGTCGTCGTCCGCCGCCCCTGACAGACCGTCGTCGTCCGCCGCCCCTGACTGACCGTCGTCGTCCGCCGCCCCTGACTGACTGTCGTCGTCCGCCGCCCCTGACTGACTGTCGTCGTCCGCCGCCCCTGACTGACTGTCGTCGTCCGCCGCCCCTGACTGACTGTCGTCGTCCGCCGCCCCTGACTGACTGTCGTCGTCCGCCGCCCCTGACTGACTGTCGTCGTCCGCCGCCCCTGACTGACCGTCGTCGTCCGCCGCCCCTGACTGACCGTCGTCCGCCGCCCCTGACTGTCGTCGTCGTCCGCCGCCCCTGACTGACCGTCGTCGTCCGCCGCCCCTGACTGTCGTCGTCCGCCGCCCCTGACAGACCGTCGTCGTCCGCCGCCCCTGACTGACTGTCGTCGTCCGCCGCCCCTGACTGACTGTCGTCGTCCGCCGCCCCTGACTGACTGTCGTCGTCCGCCGCCCCTGACTGACTGTCGTCGTCCGCCGCCCCTGACTGACCGTCGTCCCGAAAGTTACACCAGTTAACGTTCACATACACGCACACTAATAAAAAGTTTACTTTTTTTTTTTTTTTACACACGCACACAGCACATACAACATGTCACGCCCGTCCCGCCCGTCCCGCTCATGAACGTCACAAAGGGTGTACTCGGCTGAGGAGGCATATGCTATACTTGCCTCCGATGCTGACAGTGAGGAAGTGGACCCCACGTTCCACTATTCCTCACATTCTTCCTCCGACAGTGAAATCTGCAGCAGTGACACCGACTCGCCACCACCACGAAGACGGCGGAGGACAAGAGATCGTCCGGAGCCAGAGGAAGAGGAAGAGGAGTCCGAGGAAGAGGAGTCTGAGCCTGGAGAAGAGGAGTCGGAGGAAGACCCACAGCCGTCAGTGAGTAACCCTCCACCTGGTGCTAGGCATGCCCAACCTAGCACCAGGGCCCCTGTGTGGATCCCCGTCCCTGATCGGTACACTCCACAGATTACTGATTTTATTCCCCAATCAGGAATCCTGTTTGAGGCCACAAACTTCAGGGAAATTGACTTTTTCAAAGTCTTTTTCTCTGAGGACTTTGTGAGGCTCATGGTGGAGCAGACGAACCTGTACGCCCAACAGTTTCTGGTCCAAAACCCAGATTCCATCTTTTCTTCTTGGACTCCTGTGGACTCTGGAGAAATTATGAAATACTGGGGTTTGATACTTCATATGGGGATTGTGAACAGACCAGAAATGCGCCAATGCTGGAGTACAGATAAGTTTTTTCTAACTCCAGTGTACGGCGAAGTGATGGCCCGAAACAGATTCGACGCCATCCATAAATTTCTCCACTTTAGGGACAACACTGACAGCCTTCCCCGTAATGACCCGAATTTTGACAGATTGTTCAAAATTCGACCGGTCATCGACCACTTCAGCAGCAAGTTTGCTGAAGTGTACGTTCCCAAACGGGAAATTTGTGTGGACGAATCCCTCGTCCTTTACAAAGGTAGGCTTAGTTTCCGCCAATACATTCCCAGCAAGAGGGCCAGGTATGGGATAAAGCTCTACAAGCTTTGTGAGAGTACCTCAGGGTACACTCACAACTTTAGAGTGTATGAGGGGAAGGATTCGAGGATCGAGCCCCCAGAGTGTCCCCCTGCTCTGGGGGTATGCGGGAAAATAGTGTGGGATTTGATCCACCCACTACTTTATAAAGGTTATCATCTATACGTTGATAACTTTTATACAAGTGTCCCGCTCTTCAGATCCCTCTCTGCCAGAACTACCGCCGCTTGCGGTACTGTGCGCAGAAACAAGAGGGATCTCCCTATGCCGCTAATTGAGCAGCCTCTCCCAAGAGGTGAGAGCCGAGCTCAATGTAGCGGCAACATGGTACTGGTCAAGTTCAAAGACCGAAGGGATGTCTTTATCTTGACCACGATCCATGGTCCCGGCACCAGGGCCACCACCACCAGAGGTACCCCAGGACAGGTCCACAAACCGGAATGTGTCCTGGGGTACAATAAGAACATGGGAGGAGTTGATCGTTCTGATCAAGTCCTCAAGCCCTACAGGGCCACGCGGAAAACGAAGTGGTACAAAAAACTGGCCGTGTACATTGTCCAAATGGCAATGTATAATGCATACTTGCTGTCACGATGTGCAGGTCACACCACTAACACCTTTCTTGAGTTCCAGGTGAAGGTGATCAAGGCCCTGTTGAATGGAGGAGAACGAAGACCAAGAGAAGAAGGAGGACGAGAACGAAGACCAAGAGAAGAAAGAGGAAGACGAAGAGTAGAAGATGAAGGGGGCCCCAGCACTCCTGGAACTCGATATTCCCGCGTGGTACCAGGGCAACATTTTGCAGAGAAGGGGCCAAGAAAAAGGTGCCGGGTCTGCCATCAAAGGGGGAACAGAACGACCGTCCAAACCCAATGTAAAACGTGCCCTGACAAACCAGGTTTGTGTATCTTTGGATGTTTCGAAATCTATCACACGACCCCAGACTGACATGCACCCACAACATCATACACAAACACACACACACCCTGATGTACACTACAACACACCAACCTGACATACACACCCTGATGTACACTACAACACACCAACCTGACACACACCCTGATGTACACTACAACACACCAACCTGACATGCACTACGATAAGTGCCCCCTTAGTCTTTACCATGGCTTTGGGGGTCTTATTCCGGTGCTAGAACAAATCCCTTCCTGCAGAAAGGCCAGGCCTCGCCTCACGGTGACCTGTCCTTCTGAAAGGCTGGGTACAGTTGTGTAATTATATGTGTAATTATATTATATGTGTGATTATATATGATTATATGTGTATGGGGTCACTTGTGGGGGAACTCCAATGTGTAGGCAAACAGGGGCTCTCCATACGCAACCTGGTGTTTGCTAACAATTGGAATTGTTAGCGGACACCATGTCGCGTTTGGAGAGCCCCTGTGTGCCTTAACATTGGAGCTCCCCCACAAGTGACTCCATTTTGGAAACTAGACACCCCAGGGAACTTATCTAGAGGGGTAGTGGGCATATTGAACCCCCAGGTGCTTCACAAATAAATGGGAAAAAAAAAAAAAAAGTGGAAAAAAAGTACTTTTTCGTTTTTACGGATTAATTTGTGAAGCACCTGGGGGTTCAATATGCTCACAACCCATCAGGATAAGTTCCCTGGGGTGTCTAGTTTCCAAAATGGGGTCACTTGTGGGGGAGCTCCAATGTGTAGGCACACAGGGGCTCTCCAAACGTGACATGTGTCCGCTAACAAGTTGACCTGATTTTCCATTCAAATTGTTAGCGGACACCATGTTGCGTTTGGAGAGCCCCTGTGTGCCTACACATTGGAGTTCCCCCACAAGTGACCCCATTTTGGAAACTAGACACCCCAGGGAACTTATCTAGAGGGGTAGTGGGCATATTGAACCCCCAGGTGCTTCACAAATAAATGGGAAAAAAAAAAAAAAAGTGGAAAAAAAGTACTTTTTCGTTTTTACGGATTAATTTGTGAAGCACCTGGGGGTTCAATATGCTCACAACCCATCAGGATAAGTTCCCTGGGGTGTCTAGTTTCCAAAATGGGGTCACTTGTGGGGGAGCTCCAATGTGTAGGCACACAGGGGCTCTCCAAACGTGACATGTGTCCGCTAACAAGTTGACCTGATTTTCCATTCAAATTGTTAGCGGATACCATGTTGCGTTTGGAGAGCCCCTGTGTGCCTACACATTGGAGTTCCCCCACAAGTGACCCCATTTTGGAAACTAGACACCCCAGGGAACTTATCTAGATGGGTAGTGGGCATATTGAACCCCCAGGTGCTTCACAAATAAATGGAAAAAAAAAAACAAAAGTGGAAAAAAAGTACTTTTTCGTTTTTACGGATTAATTTGTGAAGCACCTGGGGGTTCAATATGCTCACAACCCATCAGGATAAGTTCCCTGGGGTGTCTAGTTTCCAAAATGGGGTCACTTGTGGGGGAGCTCCAATGTGTAGGCACACAGGGGCTCTCCAAACGTGACATGTGTCCGCTAACAAGTTGACCTGATTTTCCATTCAAATTGTTAGCGGACACCATGTTGCGTTTGGAGAGCCCCTGTGTGCCTACACATTGGAGTTCCCCCACAAGTGACCCCATTTTGGAAACTAGACACCCCAGGGAACTTATCTAGAGGGGTAGTGGGCATATTGAACCCCCAGGTGCTTCACAAATAAATGGGAAAAAAAAAAAAAAGTGGAAAAAAAGTACTTTTTCGTTTTTACAGATTAATTTGTGAAGCACCTGGGGTTCAATATGCTCACAACCCATCAGGATAAGTTCCCTGGGGTGTCTAGTTTCCAAAATGGGGTCACTTGTGGGGGAGCTCCAATGTGTAGGCACACAGGGGCTCTCCAAACGTGACATGTGTCCGCTAACAAGTTGACCTGATTTTCCATTCAAATTGTTAGCGGATACCATGTTGCGTTTGGAGAGCCCCTGTGTGCCTACACATTGGAGTTCCCCCACAAGTGACCCCATTTTGGAAACTAGACACCCCAGGGAACTTATCTAGATGGGTAGTGGGCATATTGAACCCCCAGGTGCTTCACAAATTGATCTGTAAAAATTAAAAAGTACTTTTTTTTTTCACAAAAATTTTGTTTTAGCCTAATTTTTTAAATTTTCAAATGGCCAACAGCATAAAGTTCATCCTAAAATTTGTTGGGCAATTTCTCCTGAGTACATCGATACCTCATATGTGGTCATAAACCACTCTTTGGGCGCACGGCAGGGCTCAGAAGGGAAGGAGCGCAATTTCACTTTTTGAATGGAAAATTAGCTCCAAAAGTCAAATTGCGCTCCTTCCCTTCTGAGCCCTGCCGTGCGCCCAAACAGTTGTTTATGACCACATATGAGGTATCGATATACTCAGGAGAAATTGCCCAACAAACTTTAGGATCCATTTTATGCTGTTGCCCATGTGAAAATGAAAGATTTGAGGCTAAAAGAACATTTTTGTTGGAAAATTTAAATATCCATTTTTTGTTTCCACTTTGCTTTAGTTCCTGTGAAGCACCTGAAGGGTTAATAATCTTCTTGAATGTAGTTTTGAGTAGCTTGAGGGGTGCAGTTTTTAGAATGGTATAACTTGTGGGTGTTTTCTGTCATGTACACCCCTCAAACGGACTTCAAATGTGATGTGGTCACTAAAAAAAATGGTTTTGTAAATTTTGGTGGAAAAATGAAAAATTGCTGATGAACTTTGAACCCTTATAACTTCCTACCCCAAAAAAAATTTTTTTCCAAAATTGTGCTGATATAAAGTAGACATGTGGGAAATATTATTTATCAACAATTTTGTGTCACATAACTCTCTGGTTTAGCAGAAAAAAAATTCAAAATTTGAAAATTTCGAAATTTTCAAAATTTTTGCCATATTTTTGATTTTTTCACAAATAAACGCAAAAATTATTGACCTAAATTTAATACTAACATGAAGCCCAATATGTCACGAAAAAACAATCTCAGAATCGCTAGGATCGGTTGAAGCGTTCCAGAGTTATAACCTCATAAAGGGACACTGGTCAGAATTGCAAAAAATGGCTCGGGCATTAAGGCTAAAATAAGCAAAAATGGGCTCGGGGGTGAAGGGGATATTAAAGGTATTGCTGTATTTATCTATGAAAGAGCTACATATGCGTATAATTAGTTTAAGGTGTGAAATTATTTAAGCCACTTTTACAGAAAAAATTATGATAACTTGGACAAGAATGCCTGACTACTTTATTACCGACAAAGCTCTAGCCATATATTTTTTTTAAACTTATGGGATCCAACCAAAAAATATCAAAAGTGGAATAAAACACATCTGTTAGCATGATTTTACTACCCAAGATTCTTACATGTATGTGTAGCTTTTCAAAGACAAGTCCAACAAGTCTGTGCCTCCATTACTGAAAAATCAGCTTTGGAATTGATATCCAACTATTTTACATCTGAAAAGCTCTGTAACTTCAACTCTATTTCCTGCCATGCACTGCCTCCTTATGTTTGACTAAGGGCGTCTGCGGGAGAAGGAAGCACTGAGTAGGCAATATAGATGGAATGACTGAGACTTCATATCTACCATATCCATTTTCATGTTAATTGAAACTTTGATTTCTTAGTAATGGAAGAATGCACTGCTTTTGTAAAGTCATTGCTTGACTTGATTTAAAACAGCTATATGCACATATAAATAGTTTAGGAGGTGGAATCTTTTTGACTACAGATGATCTAATCTTTTGAAATTTTAATTTCCTGACTTTGTAAACTTTTTCACCAAAATTTGATTTGCGGAAAATAAATCTCAATACTGGTAAACTTGTAAATACTCAGAGAGGATAGATGACCCCACAGACTATAAAAGATTACACTCTACAGGCGAGAGAGAAAAGCCTGCTAATCTTAAAAGCTGACACGATATAGAAGAGAGAGAGTGGACACTGGCAAGCAGAAGAGTTTACACTCTGTAGAAAAGAGAAATAGGAAACAGCTGATCATAAGAGCCAGTAGAAAGAGAGACTTAGCCCGTGATTGTGGAGATGGAAAACAACTCTGTTGTACAGACTATTATCCACTGGAAACTGCTGATCTCTGATGACCCAGGTACTTGTAATGACCAGTGGTCCTAAGAAGATCCAGTGAGTCACAAACTGAGACAGAGGCACAAATTAACAACGGTTTCTTTAGTGAAATGGGGATTTAAGGCACAGTTCAGCATAGAATGTAACAGTCTCAAAATCCCCTTATGACACTATCTCTATGGGTACCTTTACACGCCGCGACGGCAGGCTGGAAACATCGCGCTACTTCGCGTGCACGAGCACGCCCGAACGGCTACAAACGGTCAACGCACCATCTTTACACGCCGCGATAAGGGGCGCTACGCTACGCTACATCTATAGCTAGCTACATCGCCGGGTGTCTCAAGTAGCCAGCTGTAGCGTAGCGTACCATGTTTACACACCTCTCCAACAAGCTACTATGGGCGGACCCGGTGCAGCAGGGATAGCACATAGGCGTGCAACAATCTTGGATTACGACCCGTCCGTATGATGATAGGACAGCGCAATATCATCAGGATTGGCCAGGCATCGCAGGAGGCTGGTTAATACAGCACGCTCGAGCGATTGTGTAGTGTGACTGGTCAGCTCCTTAAATATCCCGCCCTATGCTGCGACTACCAATCATAAAGCAGGAGCGACCTCCAATGATCGCACATGGGGCGCGGTAACATGGCGACTGTGTCACGCCTTAGATACATGGCAGCCACATCGCCGGGTGTCCAGAGTTGCCTTCCGTCGCTTCTTTACACGCCGATACAGCTCGCTACAATCGGCGATGTTGCCTTAAGTTTATGAGCAGAGCCCATAAACAAATGTATCTGTCGCCGGCTGTAGCGTCGCCTCTTCAGACGCCGCTACTACAGGCGATATGGACGCTACAAGCTACAATTGTAGCTTGTCGCGCGATGTTTCCAGCCTGCCGTCGCGGCGTGTAAAGGTACCCTATCAGTTACAGACACTCAGCAAATGCTGAAATGGATGCACCAATCTCAAGGTTTCCTAATTATGTGTACTACACCAATAGATAGACCATTATTTTTAATATTTAAAGATTCCATAATAACAGAGTCTGTACCACAGGACTGGCGTATAGCAAATGTGGTGCCAATATTCAAAAAGGGGACAAAAACTGAACTTGGAAATTATAGGCCAGTAAGCTTAACCTCTACTGTGGGTAAAATCCTAGAGGGTTTTCTAAGAGATGCTATACTGGAGTATCTGAAGAAAAATAACCTCATGACCCATTATCAACATGGTTTTACGAGGGACTGTTCCTGTCAAACTAATCTGATAAGCTTCTATGAAGAAGTAAGTTCTGGACTGGACCAAAGAAATGCAGTGGATGTGGTGTATATGGACTTTTCAAAAGCTTTTGATACGGTGCCACACAAAAGGTTGATACATAAAATGAGGGCAATGGGGATAGGGGAAAATATGTGTAAGTGGGTTAAGAACTGGCTTAGTGATAGGAAACAAAGGGTGGTTATTAATGGAACACACTCAGAATGGGTCACAGTTAACAGTGGGGTACCACAGGGGTCAGTGTTGGGCCCGCTTCTATTTAATATATTTATTAATGACCTTGTAGGGGGCATACAGAGTAGAATCTCAATATTTGCAGATGACACTAAACTCTGCAGGGTAATCAATACAGGGGAGGACAATTTTATATTACAGGAGGATTTATGTAAACTAGAAGCTTGGGCTGCTAAATGGCAAATGCGCTTTAATAGGGATAAATGTAAAGTCATGCACTTGGGCAGAGGAAACAAAAGGTATAATTATGTGCTTAATTGTAAAACACTGGGCAAAACTGTCACTGAAAAAGACCTGGGTGTATGGGTAGATGACAAACTCACATTTAGTGGCCAGTGTCAGGCAGCTGCTGCAAAGGCAAATAAAATAATGGGATGCATTAAAAGAGGCATAGATGCTCATGAGGAGAACATCATTTTACCTCTATACAAGTCACTAGTGCGACCACACTTAGAATACTGTGTACAATTCTGGTCTCCGGTGTATAAGAAAGACATAGCTGAACTAGAACAGGTCCAGAGAAGAGCGACAAAAGTCATTAGAGGACTAAGGGGTCTGCAATACCAAGACAGGTTATTAAACTTGGGGTTATTTAGCTTGGAAAAACGAAGGCTTAGGGGTGCTCTTATAATAATGTATAAATATATGAGGGGACAGTACAGAGACCTTTCTAATGATCTCTTTACTCTTAGGCCTGAGACTGGGACAAGGGGGCATCCTCTACGTCTGGAGGAAAGAAGGTTTAATCATAATCACAGATGCGGATTCTTTACTGTAAGAGCAGTGAGACTATGGAACTCTCTGCCACATGCTGTTGTAATGAGTGAGTCACTACTAACATTTAAGAGGGGCCTGGATGCCTTTCTTGAAAACTATAATATTACCAGTTATACATACTAGATTCTTTGATAGGGCGTTGATCCAGGGAATTAGTCTGATTGCCGTATCTGGAGTCAGGAAGGAATTTTTTTCCCCCAATGTGGAGCTTAGTGTTGCCACATGGGTTTTTTTTGCCTTCCTCTGGATCAACATGTTAGGCTATGGGTTGAACTAGATGGACTTAAAGTCTTCCTTCAACCTTAAAAACTATGTTACTATGTTACTATGTAAGATCCGGAACAATGTTAAATAGACACTATATCAACAATGAGTTAAAGTAACTAATGGAAGGAGGGGTGTAAATCTGATGAGAGTGCTCCATGGGGATCCCTGAGATGGCACATCGAGTCTAAACTTATCACACTAACAAAACCAAATTGTCACTTCAATGAAGAAGTGGATGAACTCTAGCACCACCTTTAGGTAGCAATGCTCAAAGTCATAATCGACTCTTTAACAAGCCTTTTAATAACAGCCTAACAAAACCAAGGCATTAAACTGTATCAGTGTTGTACATGTAGCATAGGGATACCTGGGTATCTTAAAGCTGCGGTACCGTTAACCTCAGACTTGTTCTCTTACAGGCCTGTGATGAACGTTGGTTGCAGTGAGCCCCAAAAAAATACTTTTGGCACCAAAAAAACAATTGTTAAAGGGAACCTGACCCCTAAAAATCAGCCCCCAGACCTTTTATACCTGTCCCTGCACCTCCAGGAATGCATTGTAGGCATCCCTTTGTGTAAAAAAAGGGTATTTGTAAAGTATCTAAAAGTGCTTTTATCACCTTGCTTTCTGAGGCTTCTCAGTGCTTGAGAAGTCACACAGGGCGTTCCCTGTGGCTCCTCAGCGCCGCATGCAGGTCAATTATTCATGCCCAGATGGGCGTGCTAAGGCAGTGTGAGCTCCCTCGCCCCTCCATGGGCGGTATAGCCTGTATGATGCAAATCACGTCATATCCATATCATAGGACTTCTCTAATCCCAGACTAGCTGCTGTAGAGCAAACTCGCGCATGCACAATGCGCAGTGCGAAGTCCTATGATATGGATATGACGCGATTTGTGTCATACAGGCTATACCGCCCATTGGGGGGCGAGGGAGCTCACATTGTCTTAGCACGCCCATCTGGGCGTGAATAATTGATCTGCAGGCGGCGCTGAGAAGCCACAGGGAACTCCCTGTTTGACTTCTCAAGCACTGAGAAGCCACAGAAAGCAAGGTAATAAAAGCACTTTTGAATACTTTACAAATACCTTTTTTTTTACACAAAGGGATGCCTACAATGCATTCCTGGAGGTGCACGGACAGGTATAAATGGTCTGGGGGCTGATTTTTAGGGGTCAGGTTCCCTTTAAAACAACAAGAATCTGAGGCTTGCCAGACAATGCCAAGTTTTCACGTCAGGATCCCAGTTCTTAAGCCTCAGGGTACGGTCAGGGGAGCGCTCATTACCAGGGCTTGTGTGGCGCCCCACATGGTCGGGCATCACAGTGGGGTATTACACTCATAAAAGTAGTGTAATTTTCCCCAGCTACAAGTGGATCCTAGGCTGGTGGGTGGGACCCATTCCTGCACTCCCACATTAGAGTAGTGGTGGGAGGTTACTCCTGGGAGGGAGATATAATCACCTCTAGAGAGAGTCAAAGAGTAGTTAGTCAGTGAGAGGAGAAGGGAGTTGGAGAGGAGTCGAGGACGAGTGTGGAGCGAGGCGGAAGGTTATCCCGGACAGCTCTACGCTGATCCGGAGGGAAGATGAGAGAGGATTCTGAGGGGATCCTGAGAGAGGGTGCCTGACACGAGAGTCTGGGCCCTAGAGAGAAAGGGGGAACCCCAGCGTGGAGAGGCCATACTCCAGGGAATTCCCCAGTCCACCACGGGAACGTTGGACACAAGGAAACGGCCAGAGTCTACCTCTGAAGTCGTCAACCGGCTGCTGCAGTCTGTTCACTGGCTGCGGCACCCTGCCATCCTAGGCAGGGAAGAAAGGACACAAGTTCGTCAACTAAGGCATACCACGGGTACCACCACACCACCTGGCATCCACTTGCAGCCACCCATAGCGCTACCTGTTTCTTTAACAACTTTTGCTGAACTGTGAACTTGTATGCTGATGAATGTTCACAGTAAAGTACCCTGGAGAGTGACTTTGCCTCCATGTCTTTGTGCTGCAGAATTCAACCTGTTTGCTTACAGGAATACTGCCCCGGAGGACCAGCTCTACCTGTAGGGAGCTTTGCCATCCCTGCCACGATACCATCGCCCTCTGGAGGACTGTGGCGGCGCTGGTGATCCATCACCAGGTACTACAGGTGGCGTCACGTGACAATAACTCTTATCCCCTGTACATAACCCCTTTATTGAAGTGTCACCTAGGCCACGGGCTCAGGTGCTGCCACCCGTGACATCCCCCTGAAAACCCCCTCCGAGCCTGATACCCGAGTACCCCAGGGCCTGGGGCTCGACACATGTCAATATCCTCTCAATATGGATGGCAATAGACCCCATCTCTCCTCTCACAGACACTCACTCCATTACAGGGAAGATGTCCTCTGTCTCTTCTCAGACACTAGCTGCTTGGCCCATTCAATACAATGTCTCTAGTCCACCCAGTATGGACTTCTACACAACTCCATAGAGCCACACAACTTCCAAAAGCATTGCACAAGTCCTTCAGCAGAGACAGGGATTAGCAACGCCCGCAGAAAAGCTTGCAGATAAAATCTTATTACAGTTTGAGCTCTACACTTCTCACCACTGTTGGCTTCCATCTGCTCATCAGTCTCTGCAGCCTGTGTCTCATCACATAGCAGATATCACTCCACACTTCCCTTCACCACAAGTCTGCTCTCTCTTGCAGATATGGGATTTTCCAGCCAATCCCCTGCTGGTTAGCTCAGGCAGGCAAAACTCATAGGGTCCTAGTGCTCTCCTGATACTATGACATTTCACACTCTCACATGCCTCCTCACTAGAGGTTGGCATCCCTGACACACTTCCCCACTCAAAGTTATTCTGTGCGTAATGTCGAGGGGTATTCCCTCCATAGACTGAGTAGTTCTCCTGAGACACACCGCAACGGATTTGGCCCCCGAGGGGGTAGAAATCTCTTCCATGGTGTCATCAGGTGAAGCACATGACGCTGCTCCCTCCTGAGGTCTGATGCCCCATGACTCATCATCCACGACCAGGTGGCTGACCTAATTCCCTGTCTTCGGAAGGACATAGTACATTCTCAACACTCTCTCCACATGGGGATAGATCGATCACAGGGGAAAGGTCAGCAGGCGCAGGGGAAGACACATCATTAAACTCAAAAGCACTAGGAGTACCCACCCCTTGGGACACAGCTTGTGGCTCCATGGAAACGGGAGCCGCATATTCAAACGAGAACCATTATAGCATGTTACGGTGAAGATTATGGATTTGACCCCCTGTTCCCACTGGCTCAAACCTCATAGACTGCAATCTTGTGGCTCACCCATTTTTTTTCATTAGGTATTGAGTCGCCTAATACCAGTCATGCAGATTCTCTATCCATCGTTTGACCCTCACCTGTACCGCGTTTCCCTATGAGCCACCTGACTGCGTCGATCATCCACCACCTGATACACCACCCTTAATCGCTACCGGTGTTCTCGAACCCATTCAGATGCGGTCAAAGGGGAATCAGAGGAGGGATCTGGCAAGTTCAAATCTTCAATATCCCTCCCGAGCCTCCCGAACATCAACATGTGTGGCGAGTAGCCCATAGTGCTGTGTACGCTATTATTGCAAACCCACATCAGTTCGAGAAGGTACTCAGGACAGCGGGCCTGCTGTTCTCCTTCTAATGTTCTCAACATCTGTAACAGAGTATGATTAAAATTAAGCCCCATTTCCTTGGGGATGGTAAGGTGTCATTCTTGAAGATGCGATACTATACCGCTGGCACAGCTCTTTCATCAGCGCTCCCTAGAAACATCTGATCTGAGTGTATTCTTTGCGGACACCCAAACACCTGGAGGAAATGTCGACACACGGCCTTAGCCACCGACTCCACCGTCTGATCTCCTGTTGGCACCGCCACAGCATATTTAGTGAAGTGGTTTGTCATTACCAAGCAATAGGAGTACCCAGATGTTGAGTACCCTATCAAGACATAGTCAATCATGAGCAGCTCTAAAGGGGCTGAAGTCTTAATAGTCTGAGTAGGAGCCCACTGTTCAGGGCTTTTACTGAACCCGCAGACCCAACACTGCAGACATGCCTCTGCCACCATCTCTACCAAATTCAGGGCAATAGATTACTCGCTGTAGCCACTGGAGGAGTGTATTTTCACTCTCAAAGTGGGCCCCCTTCTCATATGCTTCTGAGCGATCACCGGACCCATCCCCACATGGATTACCAGCTTATACCGTTGCTGCAGCTCAGATGGCAGATACACCTTAAGATACAAGAGGCCTTGTTCCACACACAGCTTATCCCACAGTCACAGTAGTTTCATTCCTTCTGTAGACAGTTGGGCCTTTTCCTCTGCATTAGGCCAAACCACATTTTGCACCCAAGTGTGCACTAGTATAATGTCTGGGCACTCATTCTAGTCTTTCACCCAATCTGAGGGTGTTATTCCCAGGACACACAGCATCCCTGACGCCACCCCACTTGAATGTACCACACTTTGGAAGATAGGTACCTGCCCTAAGTTAATAGTTTCAGTGTCCTCGAGCTTGACATCAACATTTTCTCCTCAGGGTCTGAGGGAAACCCTTAACAATGCATTCGCATTTCCGTTTTCCTGCGCAGAGCAAAACTTAATACGATATTTAGACTTAGCAAGGCAGGCGACCAACCGCTGCTCCAATGCTCCCAGTTTCACATTCTCCAAGTGGGTCAGAGGGTTGTTATCAGTCATGACTAACACCTCAGCTCCTGGTAAATACTCAGCAAAGCGTTCTGTCATTGCCACACCAGGACCAGTAGCTGTAAACAAAACAAACTGTAGTTAGCTGGGTGTCCCTTAAAGACCTGCTGCCTTAGGTGATGACTTATTCCCGGCCATCCTGCACTTGTGCTAGTTCCGCCCCCCAACCCATGAAGACTACCAGTGGTATACAACAGGAAACAGGCATCAAACCGGGCATACGCCAACAACGGGGCACTCGTTAGGGAGGCCTTCACCTTCTCAAATGCCGTTTGCTGCTAGGGTCCCGATTGGATAGGGCGGTTTTGAGGCTGTTCCTCTTAAAAGTTCATTGAGGGAATCCACTACTTGTGAAAACTTGGGCACAACTAACCGATAGTACCCCGCCAACCCCAAGAAAGCCAGAACCACCCATAGGGTACGGGGTGGTTGTAACTCCTGACCTTACTGTCTGCAGGTAACACTCCGTCGGGGTCACCACATGGCCTAAATACTCGAAACAACTCTGTAAAAGCTGACATTTCTTTGGTTTTATCTTCAGGCCATGGCAACTGAGCCATCGGAGCACTTGGCGCAACTTCTTGAGATGGTCCTCAAATGATGTTCCGAACACCACGATGTCATCCAGATATATCAAAACTGATTTGAAATTCAGATCGCCCAAACAATGTTCCATCAGGCATTGGAAAGTTCCCGGGGCGTTAGTGAGTCCGAAGGGCATCCGGTTGAATTCATAGAGCCATTTTAGCCTGATTTTTCTATGCCATCAGTACCTGCCAATAACTGCTCGCCAAGTCCAACATCGAGAACCATTTGGCCCGTCCTAATGCCGACAAGAACTCTTTAATATGAGGCAATGGGTATGTGTCTCACACAGTGTGCGCGTTCAGTTTTTGATAATGCACACAATATTGGAGAGTCCCATCCTTCTTTCGTACTAAAACCACGGGGGCCACCCAGGGGCTTTGGCTGTCTTGTATTACTTGATTGTTGAGCACACTGGCCACCATGCCCTTCACCTCTTGATAAAGTTCTCCATGTCACGAATAGGTCTCTTGATTTTCCCACAGGACTCTCTCCAGCTGCTGTAGCTGCAAAGAGGTCAGTTTCTCCCGATCCACTCCCATCTGGTCCATAATCACACAACCATTCCATTCCTCGGTAGAAGATTTGGTTCCCCCTACTTTGACCGCATATGTCCAGAATGACTGTTGGTCTGGGCGCAATTCGAACACCGCCTTGTGAGGCACCTTCCCCACCGGCATGAACAGTTCAGCCAGGATGGACCCAGCAGGAATGGTGACAGTCTCATCTAACATGTTGATGCATCTGACTGGCACCCGTCCATTCTTCACAATCACCAGAGAATTGGCCACATGTGTCTTGGCAAACAAGGACTTTTCTGGGGCTGGCACGAGTAATACTTTGAGGCCATTCAGTCTCTACGCTGCCCCCCTCCGGCAGCATTAAGAGTTCATCCTGTCGGGGTGCCAGGGAGATCGTGGTCCACGATGGCACTCGGACCAGGGACTACACTCTTCAGCAGATATCAAAACAAGAAACGGACAGCGCCACAGACCTTTAGATGGTGCAAATTATCCTTGTGTTCTTTATTCCATGGTCATGTACAAGCGACGTTTCGACCACTCCTGTGGTCTTTATCAAGCTTCCGGATTTGGACTCTCCGGAGTGGACGTGCGTCCTGGTGCTGGCTGGAGAAAGTATGGCCTAGCATGTAACCCCATGTGCTGTGACCAACTACCTTATATATATACACTCTTCAGCAGGTCACAGTTCAGCACTAGGCAGTGTAACATTCTCTGTGTGAGTTGGTGACTTGTAGCATGAGTCCAGTATCGGGGTCCCTCGCTGGCATATATCTGATGATTCAAATCTCACAGAATGTTCATTCCAAGCATCACCTCCATTCCTCTTCTAGGGGGTGGTCCACCAGCACTCTCTCTTTCTGACCCAGCTCTTGACCAAACATCTTCAGCTTCATCCACATGATCCCTTTCGCTGTCAGTTAGCCATTGTTAGCGGTGGTAAGTCGTATCACTTGGCCATCTTTGGGAACCACTAGTTGACTGAAGTGTCTCTCATACACTTCTAAAGGCATTATGTTTACATTCAGATCAGATTCAGATGTCAACCGAGCACCTTATCTTCCACCCCTCAAGTTTGGCTTCTAACACTGGAATGCAGGCAAACAAATCTTGCTCATCCTATCGAGGGCTTTGTGGAAGGTGGGACATTGCTGGTCACCCTCCCACAGCTGCAGCCAGCGGCTTCGTCACCAGTGGCGGATCCTCTGGGATAGCATTGTTCTGATGGGAGTGGGCAGGATGGTTCCACTGGTGACACCCCCGGCAGTCACATCCAGCATGGCTGCAAGCACCTGACAGATGCTCCACACATCTCTGGCTCCCAAATTGAACTGAAGTTAACATGCACAGCAGGTGGTCTTCCTGCCATAGGAGAGGACACCTCCTTCTGGACCTTGGCCACTTCCAGTGGTAGCTCTCCCAGCTCTGATCTTAGCGCTTGAATCACAGCTGTTAAAACTTCGGTGACAGTCGTTGTCTCTCGGCTCTTCACCACTTGAACACTATTTACAGTCTTCTGTACCGCAGATAGAGTTCCTCTTCCCTCTCAAGCGTTGCCAGGAATGTATTTCAGTATTTCAGTTAAGAAGTGGTCCAAATCATCTCCTGCAGCTTATCATGAAGGAGCCTATTATTCAGCCAAGTTACAAATTGATCCCGAAGAAGTCAGTCCACATCCTGAAACACTCCCATGGCCTGGGGATCTAGGCGGCACACCTCACTTAGTGTCTCCTGCAGGGCAATAAAGTACTACATCAGGGACTTGTGCTTCCTCTGAGGGTGATTAAAGAAGAGGGTTTTGCGCTGCGTCACTTTCACACGGCTTCCACAACTCCCTCTGAACAACTCAAGGACCTTCCCTAATGTATTCCTCTCTGATTCTGCTCACACCATTACTGGCTGCCTAGCGTCTCCCTCCAATGCATGCAATGCTAGCCCTGTCCGTAATTTGGGGGCCAAACTACACATCCGCAACAGATTCGGCACCCTTTCAGTCCATTCCTGTAACGCCATGTTATACCCATCATATTTGGGTATGTGCTGGAGTAACTCTCCTACCAGCACACACCCTTCCTGATTCGTCGCGATTGACAGGGGTTCCGTGACCAGTGGGGAAGCTGCTGGTATGGCGGATTCGTTTCTTTCCTCAGGTCTGTCCATGTCAAACACTGGATTCTGCTAAATATGCCAACAATGTAATGAGTGGAGGTCCTTAGAAGATCCAGTGAGTCACAAACTGAGACAGAGGCAGAAATAAACAATGATTTCTTTACTGAAATGGGGATTAAAGCACGGTTCAGTATAGAATATAACTGTCTCAAGATCCCCTTATGACACTATCTCTATCAATTACACACACTCAGCAAATGCTGAAATCGATGCGCCAATCTCAAGGTTCACAGATTATTAGTATTACATCCAGAACAATTTTACCTAGACACTATATCAACAATGAGTTAAACTAACTGAAGTAAGGAAGGGTGTAAATCTACTGAGAGTGCTCCATGAGGATCCCTGAGATAGCACATCAAGTATAAACTTATCACACTAACAAACCCAAGGCATTAAACTGTAGCAGTGTTGCATGTACATTTAGCATAAGGATACCCTGGTATCTTAAAGCTACAGTACCATTAACCTCAGATGTGTTCTGTTAAAGGCCTGTGATGCACGTTGCCTGCAGCTAGTCCCAAAAAATAAAAAAACTTTTGGTGCCAAAAACAACTATTGTAAAAACAACAAGAATCTGTGGCTTACCAGACAATGCCAAGTTCTCATGCCAGGATCCCAGTTCTGTAGCCTCAGGGTACGGTCAGGGGAGCGCACTTTACTTTTCGAGTAATCTGCAATCAGCCTATACATTCTTGGATGCTAGAATGTATGGTCTTGTTTCAGCTTACTCCTGCAGTCAATCACAGATGCCCATTCTCTATTACATCATCTGTAATTGGCTGTTGGACCCTTCACAGATTGACTCACATCATAGTAATGTAAAAATAAAGAAATTATTTTAAAAATGATGTAGAACTTTGGTGTATTTTTGATGCTCCATGCAGATAAAGTGGACAGCTATGGACTGCCACCCCCAGCTGCCTGGCAATAAAAATACAGGGAAGCTAATTTTTTTTTATTATTTAAATAAATAATTTTAAAAAAATTAGTGGGCTCCCGCCATATTTTGATTGCCAGTCAGGTAAAACCAGGCAGCTGGGAGCTGGGATTCTCAACGTGATAAAGCCCAAGCATTCTGGGGTCCCCACACTGAAAACCGCAGCCCTGCATTCATCACAGTGCCATTTCCAAGCGCTTTTCCCGGCACTTCTAGCCGCCCTGGTGGGGGAGGGGTGGCATGCTAGGTAATGAAGGGGTTAATATCAGCTTTGCATTCTCAGCTGTTTCGAAGCCTGAAATTCATGATGTCAGGCCCAATTAGACCCAGCAATCATGAATTTCAGTAAACATAAAAAAAACACAACACAGAGAAAAAAATGTATTAGAAATAAAACACAAACCACATTTAGGATACTTTATTAGAAGAAAAACCTCCCTCCAATGTAATCCACAGGCAGCTCTGCTTCATCCCTCTGAACAAACACATGTCTGTTCAGAGGGACAAGCAGGTTCAGACTGAGTTGGGTGCCGTCAGAAAGGCACTCGAGTTCATAGCAGAGCCATGAACTTGTGTGACCCCCAACTCTGATGGCACCACGAAGATTGCTGAGAACTGAGCGGCTCTCTGCAATTTTTGTCAGTGCAGTGAATATCCCCGGAACTTAATGAGTTGACCCAGAAGTGCAAGTGGCTACTGTACAGCGGGAGGCAGGACATGGGGCAGCGGGACCGCAGTAAGTATAACAATGCTGTTTATGAACTATGTGCTTTCTTTTACAGCCCCATCCCCCCACCCCCATCCCATAACTGTAAAGTCCAAGCTCTTGGGGTTCAGACACAAGTTTGCGTTAGGTCCGGCTACAAATTCGAATTTTACAAAAAGTCTAGGTGAGTCTCCCGATCCCTAGCATCAGGGGGTTTACCCATCACTACTGTTAATGACTGCATGAACTGACTGTTCTGTCTCTTTCTAGAGGCTGCAAATCCCAAGTGTTCTAACTATCAGCTTCTTAGATAATTGTATAGCCTGTACTTACACCACCAGGCGTCCATATACAGTTTAACTCAGCCGGCAACAAACTGTAAAGAAGACCAACAGAAACAATGCTGTTTTCTTCCAAAATCTTGTATTAGTTACAATCCAGCAGCAGGTAAAAAGGAATAATCTGTACAGGATAGAACACATGCGTCTTGAGTAATGGCTTCTGCAGACTAAAACTGGGAAGAAGGGAGGAGCAACCTAATACAGAGCCTAACTACAGGAGGGACATAGGGACAACTTTCACACAGTCTAATTCTGCCTAGCAACAACAAAGAAATTCGCTGATAGGAGGAAAATACATAATGTAAGGAAATACTCATAACAGGTTGTTCCCATTCATGTAACACAACACTGACCATGTGAAATGAAGTAAAGCTTGAGGAAATTTGAATCTTGAATCAGAGCAAGTGTATTGATTGTTTATGTGCTACCATAGTACTGGCAACAGAGATCAGCGAATTGATCTACAGAGTATTGGGTTCAAATCGAATTTACTAAAATTTTCAGTTGCACTCAAATTCAAATACTTTTAGAATTGATTAGAGAGTCACAAAAAAAACCTTATCCAGTCATAATTTTCCACACTGCTGAAAGCATCAGAAAGTGGGTTAATATATTGTTAGGTAGCCACACAGGTTTTCCCATAATGCCCTGCTGCTGTGACACACAGAGCACAGTTTGTACAACAGTGTCACTTTCCATCTCCAGAATCACTGGGTAATTCTTTCTTTCCTGTAGAATATAAGCTCTTATGGTCAGCAGATCCTCTCGCTCTTATGATCTACAATGTGCTCTCTTGCACTCTCTCCTATAGAGTGTAATATCTCTTATAGTCAGAGGGATCCCTCTCCTCTCCCTCATTTTCATTTTCCAAGCAATTGTAAAATTTCGAGCATTGAGACTCATGCAAATTGATATGCTGCAAATCAAATTTTTGGTGGAAAACTAGGTAAAGTAGACAAATTTGAATTTAAAAAAAATCCTCTTATCTCTAACTAGAACATTGTTCGACGCTTGAAGGTGTAAATTGATGAATTCACAATACTATACTTGTGTTTTTTTTCTAAAGCATTCTTGACTTCTGAATATTTTAGGAAGACGATGTCTGCATTAACTGTTAATGGGTATCTTTAGTTTTGCAGAATTTCATAGTGCTGAAAGAAGGCTTTATGAGGAATATAACAAAGGCTAATTGTGAAAAACTAGAAGATGGCACATGCCGAGGACTCATCAGCACATCAGAAGACTAAAAAGAGGGAAGCAAGATGTATGAAATGTCCATTAGCAACAAGCAAAACTAGAATGCCGCAAATGCACACCTCCACCGTTCAAACAATTTTGACTTGGCAATTTATTGATGTTAATATTTGTGGGTCAATGTCCTGCTGTGGATATCGTATTGCTTCTCCAATGCTTCTGTCATACTGTTCTAGGGGAATCTGTACAGAGAAAGTTTGTGTGAAATGTTTGAGTTCAGTGGCTTCCATAAGTGTGTAAATATGTTCTGCAAGTTAATATATTGCTGTCTGGTTTAATGTATGACTGATATCGTACTTCAGAGACTGAGCACAGTAAAAATTCTTAAGTGGTTCACTTGCGAACCATATATTGACTGTTATGGTGTTATTTCTTTCTATTTGGATGTTCAACAATTTGATGAAGAAAAAACAGGAAAATGCAACATGGCTGCATTACCAGAATCAGATGACAAATCTGACTATTTTGGGAGGACAATAAATGTTTTTCTAATCCACTACAATCTCTTTTATGTTGAAAAAAATGCATTTGTTTTCGCATCTTCACTGGATTAGATGATAAAGTTGATAGAATTAAAAATAGAAGCCTATATGTAATAACACATAAAGATGAAAAAAAATATAACTTACACCAAGGTTCCTCAAGGGAGCCTTACAGTCAAGAGATAGAGTGCATCTAGGCATAGGTAGATTAGAAAGTAAGCATGGCTGTAACAATCAAGTTTGTCAGTGGTCGCGACTGGGCCTGAAGGTACAGGGGCCTGACAACCCTCGTGCTTACTTCAACTGGATGTGTGTCTGAGGATGCACGTCCAGCTGAAATGCGTTGCGGCTCAGAGATTCATCGGGTCCCTGCTTTGCAATACACACTGCCAGTCAAGCAGAGGCAGCAAATGGTACCATGACTGGGGAAAGCACATGACAGTGATGTCATGCGCTAAGGTGCAAAATCCAGTGTCAGCTGCCAGCCGCTGCGTGCTGCCTACAGAGGATACAGGTAGAAATGGGATTGGAGGGAAGGTGAGTAGAATCTATTTATGTTGTTTGTTTTTTATTATGCATTAGAAACAGAACAGGGACATATATACCAGGATGAGGACCATGTATGGCAGAAGGAGATCCATGTATACCAGGATGAGGCCATATATACCATATATACCAGGATGGGAGACATGTATACCAGTATGGAGACCATATACACTAGGAGGAGGACCATGTATATGTACACCAGGATGGGGGCATATATGGAGGAGGATAATATATACCACAATGGGGGGCACATATACCAGGATGGGGATCTTGTATACCAGGATGGGGACATATATACCTGGGTGGGAACTATATGTACCAGGATGGGGACCATATATACAATAATGGGAGCTATATATACTAGGATGGGAGCCATATATTCCAGGATGCGGGACCTATATACCTGTATGGGAGGCCTATATAGTAGTATGACATATACCATGATGGGAATCATATATACCAGGATAGGGCAAGGAGAAGGACCATATATACCATAATAGGGAACATGTATATCAGAATGGGCAGTATATATCAAGATTGGGGAACATAGGTACCAGGATGGAGGACATATATATAGGATGGGGGTCATATATACCATGAATGAAGGGGAGGGTGCAATTTGTAAGTCTTTGAAGGATTTGGAATGCTAGAAGGACCCATACATCTGACCAACATGCAGAAGGGTGGGGTCAGGTCCAAATTTCAGATGTCTGCTATTCCCTCAAGCCACCCCAAGGATATCTGCCCCCATACACATTTATGTACCTGTTGGTCAAATGATCATTTGGTCAACAGATAGCTTCCCTGGGTCCCTCACACACAGGAGTTCTTTGCTCCACCAAGTGCTCCGATCTTCTCTTAAAGAATCACAGGCAGTGGCTTATCAACTCCCTGTAGAAACAGATTAGCTACTTAAATTCAACATCCAATCCTTCCCATTTAATTTTCTCCAACACTATCTATTGAGAGAAAGATTGGAGGCCCCCATACTAATCAGATGGTCAACCAATCACACTTATATCAAAATGTTCGAAGGACTGTAGCCTAATATATACAGGGCCTTTGTATATCAATATAGTAATCCAGAATCATCCTTTTAAGACCGGTTTACACGTAGAGAGATTGCTAACAAGATCGCTACTACATCACCGGTTTTGTGACATAGCAGCGACCTTCGCGGTGATCTCGCTGCGTGCGACACTTAGCAGCGATCAGCCCACCTCTGGGAGATCGCTGATCTGTATTGAATGGCTTAGACCATTGTTCGATCGGCAATCTCCCGCTGGCCAGGCTGCATCGCTGTGTGTGACACGCAGACTTACCAGCGATCCCCAATCTACGCCCGAGACCCTAAAGGATCCCAATGACCGTTGGGTGTCGGCGCATCACTGGGTGATCGCTGGTGAGATCTGCCTGTCTGGCATCTCACCAGCGACCACATAGCAATGCATCAGTGATCCCGGCCAGGTCGGGATCGCTGGTGCTTCGCTACGTGTAAATCAGCCTTAGGAGTGCCTGTTGTAATGATCTGTAGAGATGAGTGAAATTATATTGATTAGACATAAATATTATAAGAATCCATATTCCAAAATGTGGATATTTTGTAATTTGCTTCCATACAGATTCAACAAAATGGCTGATGCTGGCTGTCACTTTCATGAACTGTAAAGGGTCATTAAAAAACTTATAAAAAAAGTAAAAAAAAGTACTTACCGTATATACTCGTGTATAAGCCGACCCGTGTATAAGCCGACCCCCCTACTTTTGCCCCCAAAATCTGGGAAAACCTATTGACTCGTGTACAAGCCGAGGGTGGACCCCAGCACAGGTATACAGCCCCCAGCAGTGTGGTATACAGCAGCCTCCCCAGTGGTATATACAGGCCCCAGCAGTGTTACAGCAGCCTCCCCAGTGGTATATACAGTTATATATACAGCAGCAGCCCCAGTGGTAGTATACAGGTATATACAGCAGCCCCAGTGGTAGTATACAGCAGCCCCAGTGGTAGTATACAGCAGCCCCAGTGGTAGTATACAGCAGCCCCAGAGGTATATACAGCAGCCCCAGTGGTAGTATACAGCAGCCCCAGTGGTAGTATACAGCAGCCCCAGTGGTAGTATACAGCAGCCCCAGAGGTATATACAGCAGCCCCAGTGGTAGTATACAGCAGCCCCAGTGGTAGTATACAGCAGCCCCAGCAGCCCCAGTGGTAGTATACAGCAGCCCCAGTGGTAGTATACAGCAGCCCCAGAGGTATATACAGCAGCCCCAGTGGTAGTATACAGCAGCCCCAGCAGTCCCAGTGGTAGTATACAGCAGCCCCAGCAGCCCCAGAGGTATATACAGCAGCCCCAGTGGTAGTATACAGCAGCCCCAGCAGCCCCAGTGGTAGTATACAGCAGCCCCAGCAGCCCCAGAGGTATATACAGCAGCCCCAGTGGTAGTATACAGCAGCCCCAGTGGTAGTATACAGCAGCCCCAGCAGCCCCAGAGGTATATACAGCAGCCCCAGTGGTAGTATACAGCAGCCCCAGTGGTATATAGGGCCCCAGCTGTGTATACAGCAGCCCCAGCTGTATACAGCGGTACCCAGTGATATACAGCCCCCCCCCCGTGGTATATAGGGCCCCCCTTGCTTGTGGGAGACCTGTAAAAGAAGATATCATCATACTTATCGTGTCGCCGCCGCCACCGCTCTGTCACCGTCACCGCGCTCCTCCGGGTCTTCAAGCTTCCTTCTCCGGCGCACAGACAATGACGTCATTTCCTGTGCGCCGGAGAAGGAAGCATGAAGACCCGGAATAGCGCGGTGACGTGACAGAGCGGCGGCGGCGGCACGATAAGTATAATGGTATCTTCTTTTACAGGTCTGCCACAAGCAAGGGGGGACCCTGTATACCACGGGTGGGGGGGGGCTGTATACCACTGGGTACTGTATATGACTCGTGTATAAGCCGAGGGGGACTTTTCAGCACATTTTTTGTGCTGAAAAACTCGGCTTATACACGAGTATATACGGTACTTTTCCAGTCTCTCTGGTGAGACATATAAGGAACATTACATTTGCAGAGAATATAATATGTTAAATTCTCTGTGAATCGAACTTCCAAGAAAAATCTGCACAACCAGGTAAATATGAATCTCGCCTGGTACATTAATCTCAAATTATCAGTAATTACTTTGCCTTTGCAAATTGAAATTGAATACAAATCACAATAATGTTTAAAATATTTGTAATAATTTGAAAAATTATAATTTATATCCATTTAATGTATGTATTTTTGCATTTTTTTAAATGTATTAGAAATTAACCTTGAAAACATGCATAATTCACTTATATAACTCACATTTATAATTCACTTATTCTTTATTAATACAAGAAAAACTAGGCAATTATTAGCTGTTTAGTAAAAAAACACTCAGTCATCATCCATTAGAGGTGAAGGTTGTTATCCTTTAATCCTCACCCTAGATGCCTTACACCATTCCTTACCCTTCCAGGCCAGAAATAAACGCTAATATACATCTCCTGTTCCTTTCTAGAAGAACTCCTAGAATGCCAGTGGCAACAATACATCCCTCTTAAGGAGTACATGGGATTACAACTGCTAAGATTCTTCATTCCTTGTAATTATAGATGTCATTTATAATTCGTAGCTTCCCTTGAACGCAATCCATTGTTCATGCCTTAGAATTGATTCTATTGTAAAAATGCACAGATTAATATTACCAACAATGCAATGCATCAAGGTTTTTATGAGCTTCCAAAGTTTTTAGCTTAGGTTTAAGTTGAAACATTTGTTACAACTTTGTGCAATGATGTCATTGTGTACATGCAAATATCTGTCATCAGCAACCTATAAGTGCCCAAGGCAATGACCTGGCCCACAAGATCTAATTAACTATAAATGTTCTTTAACATGGGGCATATGCTTCATCACCTATCTCACATCAATGAAAACAGTGTCAGAAGAATGACAATTTTAAATCCAGTTAAGCCTCAGTTGTTTTAAGACAATTGTTCACCTTTAAGGATTTAGTCGCATGCCATCAGTGCTTTCATTATAATTTCGGGTGTGTCAGCAATATAGTAATTCTAGCCCTGAAATCAGAACAATAATATATCTTTTTCTTTTGGTGAAAATATTGTGAAAAATGTAATTAAAAGGCATATCAAAGATATAGAATCAGTGCAATATCCAGGTAAGTGATACACATGAAGCAGAAAAGGGGAATGGAGCATAAAGGGATAACGGGCAAGGGCGACTGGGGGCTGGTCTGTCCCTGAACTTGGGGTCCCTGACTGGCCCTGTCCCCGAAGGTACTTTTGAAGGTGAGAAGGTTCAGACCACCACCCTATTCCTCAAATCCTCAACCTGCCCTCATCTAAGAGCCCCTACCTCCATCCACAGATCAAGAAAAGTACACCTGTCCAAGTAAAGGGAATAGTAGCTGCTCTAGCAGCACATTTGCACAACACGGTCCTAGATGAGAAATGAACTCAATCGGCAACATCTGGTGGAGGAAAGCAGAACTATTTAAGGCTGAGGAGGTGGAGAGCGGAAAGCTCAGACACACCCCTCCACCTCCACCTGAGCTATGACTAACTTCCCACCTGCAGAGCTGCCCACAACACATTCATCATCCAGCTTCACCCTGACTGAGTCAAAGGAAAAAAAACTCCGATTTAAACAGCAGCAGAACTCCAGGACTGGAAAGGTAGTAAATATGTGACAGTAGGTTTTCAAAGTAAAGGTCTTTTTATTTAGGTGAGAACAAATACAAGTACATAGGCCACAATGGGAGCAGACATTTTGACCACTGACATGTGGCCTTTGTCAGGTCACAGAGTCACTGTGTGATTTAGATGCCTGGTATTAATAAGGAATCTCTGTAAATACAAATAACTTTTATGTTACATTTTATACAAATGTACAAAAAGGACAAACATGTATCACATAACAGAATACCCTTTAAAATAAACACAAATTGACTAAATGGACCCATAAGTGCCAGTTCTGAAAAATGTATAGATTATCAAGCAAAAAAAAAAAAAATCTAGATCTGTAAGCATACCTCAATATAGCAAATAATATACTAAGAAAATAAGTTGAATATCACATATAACAACAAGTACATGAAACATGTATATGCTTGTCGTTGTCTCTGCTATCTTATTACCAGCACTTTGTGGTAAGTACGAAACGTGCGTTGTCCGTCCCCGCAGCTGTTGTCTCTCTCTCCTCACTCTAAGGCCATGTCTTTGCTTGTAATTTTGTGCAATAAAGCTTCGTTCACCTGGTCACGATTCCTGGAGTGCTGCCTTGGCTTCTTTCAGTTGCTTATTGTGGAATTTACCTGAAGCGTATGATCTTTATGGAGGGGCACCCCTTCATCCAAGAAGAAGTTACAGCAAAATCCTTTGACAAGAGGCTGGAGTGGTGAGTCAGATCCATGTACATTTTTGCAGTCAGTGCCCTGGCAATTAAGCGCTTTCTGCTCTGTTCTTTGATCACATCAAACACAAGTCAAAAACTCATCGCATTTTTGATGTGTTTTTTTTTCTCCCAGTAGATGCAGATTTGATGCAGAATTTTCTCATTGGACTTAGTGAATTTACCTGAGGTAAACTCATTGAACCCAATCACGGATTACCAGAATGCTCATGCATTCTGGTAATCTGGCATTGAGTTCAGTGGTGCCGGATCATTAACTCCAATAGTGCCGGTTAATTAGGTGATCTTTGTGGGACATCGTGTCTGTGGAATGCTTCAAACCGTCAGTGGTGTTTTGAAGATTAATTGGATATTGGATAAACATAGTTTTTTTGTTTTTTTTTAAATAAAGGATTTTTCTCTGTGTTTTGTGTTTATTTTTTTTTACTTACACGATTAGTAATGGGGGTCTCATAGACCCCTCTCCCTTTACTAATTGAGGCTTCATTGCAGCTTTCATTTGTTGACAAATCAAAGCTGTCATTAACCCCTTATATTACCCCGATTGCTACCACACCAGGGCAATAGGGATGAGCTGGGTAAAGTGCCATGATATGGCATATCTAATGGATGTGCAAATTCTGGGGCAGCTACAAGCTGCTATTATTAGCCTGAGGAGGGCCCAATAACCATTGGTATCTGCAGCCTGAGAATACAAGCCCTCCACTGTCAGCCTTATTTCAGTTGGATATCAAAACTGATGGGGACCACACGCCATTTTAAAAAAAATTATTTATTGAAATAATTTTAAAAATCTGCTCGGGGTCCCCTGTCTTTTGTTACCCAGTCAAGATTAGGGTCATGGCTGGGGCTGCTTTATCTGCGCTGGGTGTCAAATATGACAGACCCCACACAGGGTTTTTTTTCAATTATTTTATTTTAAACAAGTGTTTGGGACAACCATTCACAAACACTGTCACAGAGGGTGGGTTGGCGAAGCAGGAAAAATGCAGTAGGTGTAATGAGCGGACCAACAAGCAGTGTGATAGTAGCATGAAAACTTGGTCAGTAAGTATAATTGTCTTGTTGTAATCCCTATTTTGAACTAGTATGGCTTGCTGATTGGCTATGCTACTGCATTTCAACAAGCTTTATCCGGGCGGCTGAACCCGAACAGTAATACAGACTTCCCAGATAAGTCCATGTTTGAGGTCCATGCACAGACACTAGGTGTCCGGTACGGACCCCGAACTTTACAGTTCGGGCTCACCCATTACTACATATAATGTAATAAAACAAGACTCCTATAAGTCATCGGTGAAAGCAAGTTCAGAAAACAGAGACGGATGAAAAATTTTGACTAGAAAGTCTAAATGTAAAAGATTATTTTACTTATTATAGGCTGAAGTCACATGTCCATATGACTTGTATGAAGATGGCATCAAAATACACAGACTGGCAAATGGCCCTCCTGACCTGAGCGAGACAGCTGCATAAAAATATATGAAGCTGTCACTCTCAGGTCAGGAAAGGCGCTGACCAGTACCAGTACTAGAATTTATAACAATTGTTTTAAATTTTAGTTCATAAATCAATACTACAAATGAAAATAATCACATTTTTTAATTTAATAGAGAAATTAGCTTTTTTTCTCTTCCTGGACTGATCTTTAATTCTCAATTTATGCAGACACTTACAGTACTCCATAGAATTTATTGAGCACAACTGGTCATCTGTAAGTTGACATCATTGTCTTTTTGATATATAGCCATTAACAAGTGTTAATTAAATAAATTATCTAATATTGCTTTTATTTTCTTAATTGTATGCCAATGTAAATATCCACTCGGGAATATGACAAAAATCCAAGGCTTTTCAGTTGTCGTGAAACTTCATCTATGACTGTATCCTGTAGACTATTACTAGTGTGGTATTAATCATTATATTTCTGTATGCAGTTGTTTTTGCATCTATGATTATGTTTGCACATCAGACATGCCAGCTAAGGCCTTGTTCACACTCACCTGCGTTTTTGGCACTCTCTGCGTTTTTCTGCAGTTTTTCAAAAACGCAGGTGCGTTAACGCAGGGTACATTTAAGTGTACATGCGTTTTTCAGCTCCACTTGCATTTTTTTCCCCCAGTCCAAAAAACGCTGCATGCGGTGCTGGAAAAAAACGCAGGGGTTGTTTCCAAAAACGCATGTGCTTCTATAACATGGGGCTCTATGGGAAACGCATGCGTTTCTATAACATGGGGCTCTATGGGAAACGCATGCGTTTCTATAACATGGGGCTCTATGGGAAACGCATGCATTTTTAAATGGCACATTTATTCACCCTGCGTTAACGCTTGCGTTTTTACCTGCGTTTTGATGAAAAAGTCCAAAAAGGATTCTAATCCTTTCAGACACACAAGAGACATTTTTTAGCACTCTTAAAAAAACGCATGTGGTTTTAGGAGTGCTAAAAAAAAACGCAAATTGTGTGTGAACATGGCCTCAGTTGCTCTTATCTCAAGCATATTATTTCGAGGTTACATAGTATGCCGTATGCCGGTCTATGGCCATGTTCACACACAATTTGCGTTTTTTTTAGCACTCTTAAAAGCACTTGCGTTTTTTAAGAGTGCTAAAAAATGTCCCTTGTGTGTCTGAAAGGATTTGCCACGTTTTTGGACTTAGTCATTTTTTCACCAAAAACACAGGCAAAAACGCAAGCGTTAACGCAGGGTGCATAAATGTGCCTTTTAAAAACGCATGTGTTTCCCATAGGGCCCCCATGTTAAAAAAACGCATGTGCATTTTTTCAAAAACGCATGCGTTTTTTTTAACATGGGCCCCTATGGGAAACGCATGCGTTTTTGAATGGCACTAAAAGGTACTAATGTACCATGCGTTTTTGCATGCGTTTCCCATAGGGCCCCATGTTAAAAAAACGCATGCGTTTTTGGAAAAACGCACATGCGTTTTTTTACAGCACCCAAAAACGCTGCATGCAGCGTTTTTTGGACTAGGGGTAAAAAACGCAAATGGAGCTGAAAAACGCAGCTACACTCAAATGTACCCTGCGTTAACGCACCTGCGTTTTTTTTAACAGCCCAAAAACACAGAGATGGTCAAAAAAACGCATGTGTGTGAACATGGCCCTTTACAGATGCGTAGGGCGTCATGATGACGTAGTGTCACATGACTGCAACCGCACGATTGTGGTCATAAGAACTCTGCATTTATCCCATACGGGGCGCCATCTAATTTTCACCCAATTGTGATACTTCAGCGCCAATATACTACATGGTGATTGCTTTACATGCTGCAGTGCTTTTATTATGACTGGTATTTTGATTTTTAATGAACAAAGGAAACTCTTGCCCCTTTACCGTGATAGTGATAATTTTGTTCTCCTATCTTGTATGAAGCGGTCTTTTGTTTCTCTTGATAATTTTGTGATTCTTTTTCATTTTTCACCCAGCTTATGTGAAAGCACTTATATTCCTTACCAAAAGGCAATTTTTGCAAGACAAAAAATAATTATGGTTTGTCCATACCATTTCTGTTTTTCTGTTCATTTTGACAAATGCACGTTTTGAATTACATTGTAGAGGAATGTATTCTATCTATTTTGTCGTTATAGTGTCTGATGGAGGCCTGATGTAAGGACTCAATGTTATACACATATTTTTTTGTCAAAATTTCTGCATTTTTAATAGTAGCATAAAGATTTTTGTGTGCCAAGTTACTTCTATTATCTCACACATTGTCATATTTCAAACACTTAAAAAAATATATATTTTGCAAAAAATGACTCCATATCCAAAATGCCAGCAATGTATGGCTTTTCCTCTGAGAATACCACACCATGTCCAAGTGATAGAATGTAGAATAATGAGGAATTTCTTGTTAACCCGTGTCGCATTGAAATAATCATCGTATGATTCATTTTGATTCATCCGCTACCTGTTGTGCCACTTAAAGAAAATGAAATCATTTTATTCAGGATGTTTGACATATTTAACATTTTGCATAGCTCCTTTCTGCCCATGGAAACAGTAATAATTTTTACACCAGTCTATGTGTAATCTCAGGAAAGACACATAAATAGAAGCTTTCAGCTCAGCTGCCAGATGTAATGTTTAGACTGAAAGATGAAATAAAATACCTCTCATATACTAAGCAAAGTCTGTTTTATTTTAAGGCTGCGCTAGATAGTAAACATAGGGGTCTGATAAAGTAAAATCCAAATACAAGGTATTACATGAAATTCAAGTGAAGTCAGACACCCAGACTGTCTTTGACAGTAGACGTTATATTTATTAACACATTTCTCTGGGTAAAATCAGATTGTTCCTGATCACCAAAGATACTAATGTATTTGAATTCCTCATTGTACTTTCTCTCTCGCTTTCTGTGTACCCCATGATAACTGTTTACAATCTGTAATCGACAGCAGGGTCAGCGCCAAGTTTATTCAGGGCGACAGAGTTCCCTTTCCACTTTTAGAACTGTTCTTTTTTATCAATAAAGTTGTACCTGGGGTTGATATCTGTTGTATGAATTGTTGTTTTTATTACAGATTATAAAATCTTTTGAAACTTGAATTAGCCAGATTTAAAAAAAAAAAAATCCCAAGTACCCTGCGCATACTCTAGAGCAGCTTGTACACCAATACCCTTCACAATGCACCACACCGGAAATGATGCGCCGTGGCCAGCAGCACATCATACCCGGCTAAAGGGGGCAGGAATTTTAAATCAGGGCATGCTCCTCAATGAATGATCACAACCACCGGGGCGCGAATGCAGCAGCGAGTTGGGGGGAGAGTGGACCCAGAGAGACTGGTCACCCGATGGCCAGCCAATTAGGAACACCCACACGTCTGTGGACATGTAAATTTATAAATAGCTTTTCTCCACATTTATAATTCACTATTAGATCAGGGAGTGATGGTTAGAAATGTAGTAAGAAGCTGCAGGGACAGATTGTGATAAGTTATTGGCTCTAAACTAGGTGACAGGTTCCCTTTAAACACAATTTCATCATTTAACACAGGGGCGTAGTTTTGTGTTTTCCCAACTAGTTTTCCATTTTTACTGCTTTTATGTGTACTGTTTATCCCCATTTAGTTTGTACTCCATGAAAAATGCTACCAGGTGTGCATTTTGCATGATATATTCATGCCTTGAGCAGCCCTTTAAAAGTGAATATATTTCGATGTCATTGAGTTACATATTGGAAGCCCAGGTAATGAATCTAAATATGCAGCTTGCAACACTCAGGAGCATGGCAAATCTAGAGAGGAGTTTAGAACTCACTGAGCATGATGTGGCTGGGGCCAGTGGTATGGAGAAGGGTGGGGGTGGGGAAGTTTGAGTCCCAGAGGTATGTAGCTGGGTAACAGTTAGAAGAAGGCGTAGGGAGAAATATGTCAGAAAGCATACACCTGATATGGCACAACGTAATGAATATGTCTGTTTGGCTGTTATAAGGGATTCAGGCCCAGAACCAGGATCATTGCCACAGGATGTTGCTCCTAGCAGACAGGAAAATGACTGCTGTAAGGGTGGTTTCACATCTGCCTTTTTTCTAATCCGGCAGAAATCTGCCGTTTTTACAAAAAGGCAATGTGGTAAACAAGGTTGCACTTGTATTTAATGCATTGTAAAGGGACCTCCGGACATGTGTGGAGGCTTGTGGTTTTGACAGTTATCTGGCACTTTCAGCACCGAAAGTGCGGGAAGTGCGGGATCATGGGGAAAACCCAGAGGTTATGGTACATACACATCGGTACAATGAATGATTACGTCCACCGGGGCATGAATGCAGCAGCAAGTCGGGGGGAGGGAGAGAGGACCCAGAGAGACTGCACACCCGATGGCCAGCCAATTAGGAACACCCACACGTCTGTGGACATGTAAATTTATAAATCGCTTTTCTCGACATTTATAATTCACTATTAGATCAGAGAGGGATGGTTAGTAATGTAGTAGGAAGCTGCAGGGACAGATTGTGATAGGTTAGGGGCTCTAAACTAGGTGACAGGTTCCCTTTAACCCCTTCACCCCCCGGCCTATTTTGACCTTAATGGCCAGGCCATTTTTGTCAATTCTGACCAGTGTCCCTTTATGAGGTAATATCTCTGGAACGCTTCATTGGATCCGAGCGATTCTGAGATTGTTTTTTCGTGACATATTGGGCTTCATGTTAGTATTAAATTTAGGTCGATAATTTTTGCGATTATTTGTGAAAAAATAAAAAATTTGGCAAAAACTTTGAAAATTTAGCAATTTTCAAATTATGAATTTTTATTCTGCTAAACCAGAGAGGTATGTGACACAAAATAGTTAATAAATAACATTTCCCACATGTCTACTTTACATCAGCACAATTTTGGAAAAAAAAAAAAATTTTGTTCGGAAGTTATAAGGGTTCAAAGTTCATCAGCAATTTTTCATTTTTCCAGCAAAATTTACAAAGCCATTTTTTTTTAGTGACCACATCACATTTGAAGTCTTTTTGAGGGATGTACATGACAGAAAACACCCAAAAGTGACACCATTCCAAAAACTGCACCCCTCAAGCTACTCAAATCTACATTCAAGAAGATTATTAACCCTTCAGGTGCTTCACGGGAACTAAAGCAAAGTGGAAGGAAAAAATGGTCATTTTAATTTTTTCAAGAAAAATGTTCTTTTAGCCTCAATTCTTTCATTTTCACATGAGCAACAGGATAAAATGGATCCTAAAAATTGTTGGGCAATTTCTCCTGAGTACATCGATATCTCATATGTGGTCATAAATCACTGTTTGGGCGCACGGCAGGGCTCAGAAGGGAAGGTGCGCAATTTGAATTTTGGAGCTAATTATCCATTCAAAAAGTCAAATGGCGCTCCTTCACTTCTGAGCCCTGCTGTGTGCCCAAACAGTGGTTTATGACCACATATGAGGTATTGGTGTACTCAGGAGAAATTGCCCAACAATTTTTAGGATCCATTTTATCCTGTTCCCCATGTGAAAATGAAAAAATTTAGGCTAAAAGAAAATTTTTGTGGAAAAAAAAGTACATTTTCATTTTTACAGATGAATTTGTGAAGCACCTGGGGGTTCAAAATGCTCACCACCCATCTAGATAAGTTCCTTGGGGGGTCTTGTTTCCAAAATGGGGTCACTTGTGGGGGAGCTCCAATGTTTAGGCACACAGGGGCTCTCCAAATGCGACATGGTGTCCGCTAACAATTTAACTGAAAAATCAGCTAAAATTGTTAGCGGACACCATGTTGCATTTGGAGAGCCCCTGTGTGCCTAAACATTGGAGCTCCCCCACAAGTGACCCCATTTTGGAAACTAGACCCCCCAGGGAACTTATCTAGATGGGTGGTGAGCATTTTGAACACCCCGGTGCTTCACAAAATAATCTGTAACAATGAAAAAAGAAAATGTTTGTGGAAGAAAAAGTACTTATTCAATTTTACAGATGAATTTGTGAAGCACCTGGGGTTTAAAATGCTAACAATTCATCGAGAAGTTCCCTGGGAGGTCTAGTTTCCAAAATGGGGTCACTTGTGGGGGAGCTCCAATGTTTAGGCACACAGGGGCTCTCCATACGTGACATTGTGTCCGCTAACTATTGGAATTGTTAGCTGACACCATGTCGCATATGGAGAGCCCATGTGTGCCTAAACATTGGAGCTCCCCCACAAGTGACCTCATTTTGGAAACTAGAAACCCCAAGGAATGCATCTAGATGCATAGTGAGCACTTTGAACCCCCAGGTGCTTCACAAATTGATCCGTAAGAAGGAAAAAGTACTTTTTTTTTCACGCAAATGTTCTTTTTTTCATTTTTATGGATCAATTTGTGAAGCACCTGAGGGTTCAAAGTGCTCACTATGCATCTAGATATGTTCCTTGGGGGGTCTAGTTTCCAAAATGGGGTCACTTGTGGGGGAGCTCCAATGTTTAGGCACACAGGGGCTCTCCATACGCGACATGGTGTCCGCTAACTATTGGAACATGCATCCAGAGCCACATACATGCAGCCAGAGACAAACACACACATGCAGCCAGAGACACATATACATGCAGACAGACACAGACATGGAGCTAGAGAGAGACACACATACATGCAGACAGACAAAGACATGGAGCCAGAGACACACATGCAGCCAGAGGTACACACTAACATGCAGACACACATGCAGCCAGGGACACACACATGCAGCTGGAGACACACACAAACATACACATGCATGCAGAGGCTTGTACACACATATGCAGCCAGACACACACGCACCCAGAAACAGACACACACATGCATGCAGCTAGAGACACACACACATGCATGTAGAGACCCACACACACACACACACACACACACATGCATCCAGAGACACACGTGTCCAGAGACACACACATGGAGGCAGAGACACACACACATGCAGCCAGAGACAGACACATGCAGCCAGAGGCACACACTAACATGCAGCCAGACACACATGCAGACAGAGACACACACATGCAGCTGGAGACACACACATGCAGCTGGAGACACACACATGCAGCTGGAGACACACACAAACACACACATGCATCCAGAGACTTACACACACACATGCAGCAAGACACACATGCACAGCCAGCCATGCATGAACATGGGCAAGTTTTATATGGAGGAGCAGCACACATTGCTCACCTCATGGCTGGTGTCCCATTTAGCTCTTCTCCGCGGCAGGAATGTAATGTAGCCAGGCGCGCTGCATCACAGCTTGCAGATATGGCCACAATCAGACCCCTTCTGTTAGCAGTGACGCGGCCGGTACTGTTCACAAACAGGATAAGGTGCCGGCCGGCCAAACAACAAGTGAGGGGTTCTGCGGGCAGCCACGGTGAGAGTTGTTGGGGAGCTGCAACAGGCAGAGGCTGGCCCACGCAATGCTTGCTGCCTCCCTGTACAGGCCGCTGGGTGCAATAAGCCTGTCTGTACAGTTAAATCATCGGCGGCCGCATCCCGCATTAACAATAGCTGCGGGCCTGCGGCCGCCGGTAATTTACTTTTGCAGTGATGTTAGTAATGCACCCAGCGGTCGGCGGCCCTGAACTGTTGCTAAGTGACCCCGGCCCGGGGGGCAAGTGCCACCCTGCCCCCCGGGCCAGCCCGCCCCTGATCACTGGGACCACCCGGTCCGTTACCCAGGAACTGTATACCGTGTACCATGTACAACTTCAGTAAAGACCCATTTCAGAGAAGCCCTGTGTCCGTGCTTTATTCTCAACGGCTCCAAAACATGCCTTGCTAAACCGACAGAACTGCCGTATGATACCCATCCAATAACTGACTCCGGGGACTTATGCTCGTCCTGTGGGAAGCGTCTTCCATCTAGCTGCCGCACATCCCCCGGAGATCCAAGCAGCGCCGGTGCAATCACCGGATACCCACAGGTGGCGTCACGAGAGAAACTTTATTCCCAAACCACCCTACCCCTTTTCTTTGACCACCGGGCCCTTCTGGCCTCCAGCACCGAACCGTGACAGTAACTATCGCCCGAGGCTTGAATACCCGGCTGCAGTGAGTCAAATCTGGCAGTCACGAACAGGATATGAACAGGCCCATGTCCAGCGGGTATTGTGTGCCTTACAAGACTTTTATCGGCCAAAAAGAACTTTGCGTGCCATTTTTACCAAACCAAAATGGCGGGGCCCGCCATGTGAAAGACTATGTGCTGGCCCAGGGGCGTGCCTCTGCCCCTCGTCGTGGGAGGGCCATGGCAGAGGCGCCAAAACACTCGCCCGCCCCGATTGCTACGAAACAACCAAGGGGGCGGGCCAGAGACTTTAGCCCGCCCATGGATTACAAAACAAAAAGAAGCAAGTGTGGCCACCCCTTTGCAACAAGCCTCACTTTGGGAACCTGTACCGGCCACGACGGGTGTGGTTCCTACAAGCAGAGCAATGGCAACCTTAAGACTCCGCGAGCTGATGAGGGAGGTGGAGGAATAAGCCCGAGCCACCCTTGGCAACCCCGGACCGGGTCCCGTTCTTGCCATTGATAGGGACCCTGCATTCTGGGAGACTGCACTCCAAGACCTCCGGGTGCGGTTGATGGAAGCCACGGAGTGGACTATAAGAAGTTGGAGTGCGAGCCTGGCCAGCCAGCTGCACCGAGCGGTGCAAAATAGATTGACTACCCACCCTACTACGGAACCCGAGACCAGGCCAGAACAAACAGAGGCCTACCCGGTTACTGGAGGAGACGCACCATCGCCAACAGGTGCGGAGGAGGCGGAAGGAGAATAAGCGGGCAGCCCAGAAGCACCCCAGTATCCTAACCTGGTGCAACAAGGCAGCGACTGTGTCCGTGCTTTATTCTCAACAGCTCCAAAACATGCCTTGCTAAACCGACCGAACTGCCGTATTATACCCATCCACTACCTGACTCCGGGGACTTATGCTCGTCCTGTGGGGTGCGTCTTATATCTAGCTGCCGCACATCCCCCGGAGATCCAAGCAGCGCTGGTGCAATCACCGGATACCCACAGGTGGCGTCACGAGATAAACTTTATCCCCAAACCACCCTACCCCTTTTCTTTGACCACTGGGCCCTTCTGGCCTCCAGCACCGAACCGTGACAGTAACTATCGCCCGAGGCTTGAATACTCGGCTGTGGTGAGTCATGTGTACTGTTTATCCCCATTTAGTTTGTGCTCCATGAAAAATGTTACTATGTGTGAATCTTGCATGATATATTCATGCCTTGAATAGCCCTTTGAGGGTGAATATATCTCGATGCCATTGAGCTACATATTGGAAGCCCAGGTATGGCAAATCTAGAGAGGAGTTTAGAACTCACTGAGCATGATGTGGCTGGGGCCAGTGGTATGGAGGAGGGTGGAGGTGGGGAAGTTTGGAACCCAGAGGTATGTATCCGGGTAACAGTTAGAAGAAGGGGTAGGGAGAAATATGTCAGGAAGCATACACCTGATATGGCACAACCTAATAAATACGTCTGTTTGGCTGATATTAGGGATGCAGGCCCAGAACCAGGATCACTGCCACAGGATGTTGCTCCAAACAGACAGGAAAATGACTGCTGTAAGGGTGCTTTCACATCTGCCTTTTTGCAAATCCGGCAGAAATCCGCCGCTTTTGCAAAAACGCAATGTTGTAGACAAGGTTGTGCTTGTGTTTAATGCATTGTAAAGGGACCTCTGGACATGTGCGGAGGCTTGTGGTTTTGACAGTTATCTGGCACTTTCAGCACCTCCGACGCTGGATGAAAACCCCTGTTAGCAGCGGTTTTCGTCCAACACTGGAAGGCCGGGATCGCTGGGACAATGTGAGTCTCCGCACATATCCAGAGGTCCCTGGGGGGCGCATCTGCTTTTTACAAAAAAGGGGGAATTCTGCCGAATTTGCAAGTTCAAAAGTTCAGGTTTATTTAATATGCTGGAATTGTAAATAATGCAGATGTGAAAGAACCCTAAGAAGAAGGGAAATAGGAATGCAGCTAAGGCTAGATAGATGTTGGTGGTAGAGGACAGACAGGTTCATCTATTGCCGAGAGTGTGAATGCCCAACAGTGTGTTGTCTGCCAGTTGCTCGGGTTCAGCAATTTGCAGATCGGATAGACATTGCTGGGTAGGCTGGGAAAAACCCAGATATTTTGGTACATACACATTGGTACAAATAACAAAGTTAGAGGTACCAATGGAGAAAAAAGTATTTAGTCAGCCACCAATTGTGCAAGTTGTCCCACTTAAAAAGATGACGGAGGCCTGTAATTTACATCATAGGTAGACCTCAACTATGAGAGACAAAATGAGAAAACAAATCCTGAAAACCACATTGTCTGATTTAGAAAGATTTTTTTTTTTAATTTTGGTGGAAAATAAGTATTTGGTCACCTACAAACAAGCAAGATTTCTAGCTCTCACAGACCTGTAGCTGTGAGAGCCAGAAATCTTGCTTGTTTGTAGGTGTTTTGAAAAAAAATCTTTTTAAATCAGACAATGTGATTTTCAGGATTTGTTTTCTCATTTTATCTTTCACAGTTGAGGTCTACCTATGATGACAATTACAGGCTTCCCTCATCTTTATAAGTGGGAGAACTTGCACAATTGGTGGCTGATTAAATATTTTTTTTCTCCACTGTAGGTGGAAGATCCTTAACAATGATTACAGGGCAGGGAACAAGAAGTGAAGCTCAACCTCCAAGGTGGTGTTTTTAGAAATATTGCCAGTGTCATGAGTGTCACTAGAAAGACAGCGGGAACTAAGGAAGATAAGTATGTGGTTTAGAAGTTGGTGCAGGAAGGAAGAGTTTAAGGTCATGGAAAACTGGGCTGACTTAACTGTCAGCTACTGGCTTTTCAGTAGGAACGGACTGAACTTTAATGGGGAGGGTGCTGCTGTGTTGGGGGGATAAAATGGTCCGAAGGATGGAGGAGCTTTTAACCTAGGATCTTGCGGGAGGGTAGTTGTGCAAAAATGAGAACAGATAGTGCAGATAGAGATAGGAAAACAGTAAGGGTCAATGATTATTTAGAGGGGGCTGGACATACAAGGAAAAATGGAAGATGAGCAGAAGTAATAAATGTGCTAAAGTATTAAATGTTTACTGGCAGATGCAATAAGTCTAGCAAACAAAATTAATGTATTGGTGACTTTTATGTCACCCACGGTTATGATGTGGTGGGCAGTATAAAAAACCAAATCTAACTTAATACCTGTATTCAATGATGACATCGGAACAGGGTCAGCGTCAGAACCCGGTGCACCCAGGCAAGTGCCGGACAGCTGAGGGGCCCACTTACCACATGGACAGGGTATCACTGATGGCAAGAGGGCCCATCAGAGACATGCAGCCCTGACAGCTAGGGGCCCTGCAGCTGAGTGTGTGCTACAGTGCTATGTGTCTGTGGCCCCCTGCAGGGATTGCCACAGGACTCACCTATGCAGGAAAGGATATACACCTTGGTTTACACAACACACAACACTTCCACCCCAGCCCTGAAGGGGGAGCTCCACTTGTTGCCTTAAGCAAGATCCCCTATAAAGATCTAGACCTGGGGGGAACTTTACCTGTTTGGACATCTTAAACTTTTAGCAAAAATCTTAGAAAAGGACCATAACCACAGGACTGATGGTGGAAAAAACATTATTTAACAGCCTGCAGCCGATGGATTAGCGCTGTATGGTCTGGTTACCTGTTTTACCCATTTTTCCAGTTTTTGTGTAATTTTTATTTTGAGACTTTGTTCAAATTAATGTAAATATCATTGTTATGTTATGTTTATTGAAAAATCTTTCAGTCTCGGAGGACTGAAGTTAACTAGGGGGAATGTGGCACCCCTGCAGGGATTGCCACAGGACCCACCATTGCAGGAAAGGATATACACCTTGGTATACACAACACACAACAGTTACACCCCAGGCCTTAAGGCAGAGCGCAACTTGTAGCTTTAAGCAAGATCCCCTATAAAGATCCAGACGTGGGGGAGGAGCCAGTTAGTGTCAGTCAGACAGTTAACAGCAGCAGTCAGAGAGTGACAGTTGAATAAGAGACTGACAGGAGCTGTGTAGCACCCTAGAGAGAGACGGAGGCAAGTGAAGAAAATTAGGAAACAACAGAAAAGGAGACATCACTAATTGCCTTTGAGTCCATCTGGACACCGGAGTCCAAAGCTGTTATTAATGCAGATATAACAGAGAAAACCCGGAGAAACCAGGAGGATTTATTCCCCCTGGACCTCAGGAAACCAAGACCCCAAACCTGACCAAACATAGGACCAGGGACCCAAGAAAAGGATAAGGAATCCCACAGGAAGGTCCTTATTGTTCGGTTGTGGAGTTGAAGCCTGAGAGGGCGAGAAGAATCAGCAGGTTTAGCTTAAGGCAGAACTTACCCTAATTACACACAGACAATAGAAGAGTAGGCCACACAACTTTCTAAGGTGGATGTCCTAAACTGCAACGGCCACCTGGTTACTCTCCTGGACCGTACCTGCTACCCGACATCAGTAAAAAGGTACCGAAACAGAGACTATTGTGTGTGTCTCATTCACCACCGCTGCCTGGAGAGCTTACATAGAGGCAAGGACTACAACTCCCCACATCAACCCCGCTGCCCTGAGGTAAAAGCTTCGCCTGTGGGGAGCTGGAATACCAAAGCTGCATCACCATCACCTCAGCGGCCGGCTGCAGCGCTGGTAACCACATTACCAGGTACCACAGGTGGCGTCACATATAATAATTTCCGATCCCAAATAATTTTCCCCTCAGCCATTGAGTGTCCAGGGCGCGGGACCGGGATCCGAACAGCCGTGATCACCACTGAAGTAGCAACCTGTCCCGGTATCCGAGTACCCTCTACCCTGTCGACCGACTCATGTCCACATGGCTAATTTGTATGCAATGTAAATTAGCCATGAGGAGGCACAAGCAGAGCATAGAGTCTCCTGGTGGCAGCACCAGGGATGTAGCGGAGGTTGGTGTCAGCACAGCAGCAGTCTCCCAGTTTTATTGAATACTGTGACACTGTATTAAACCTCTGTGCACACTGCCTGCCACTTCCGTGTTCAGTGGAGCTCAGCTCAGAGTCAGAACTCACATCAGCTGAGCTCCCCCTTACCCAGACAGAGGTGCCAGTTGCAGTGTGATGAGCTTCTCTTATCACACTGCCAGGATCTGTGCAAACTGCAGAGCACTGCTGAGCAAGAGAGAGCATGGATCCTGGAGCAGATAAGCTCCAAAAAGCTGAAGACAACCTGGGGGGATGAAATCTAGAATGGGGCCACATGTAGGTGGGGGAGAAGCAGCCACATGGGGGAAACAGCATAAAACATGGGGCCACATGGGAGAAGCAACATGAAACAGGGAGGCCACATGGGGGGAGAAGAAGCATGAAACACGGGGGCCACATGGGGAGTAGCAGCATAAAATAGGGGGGGGCACATGACTGGAGAAGCAGCATAAAACAGAAGGTACACATGGGGGAGAAGCAGCATGAAATAGGGTGGCCACATGGGGAGAATCTGCATGAAACAGGGGGCCACATGGGGAGAAGCAGCATAAAACAGGGGGCCACTGTCACGGTGTAGAGAGAATGCTGATGTGGGAATGGCAGTTTTGGGCAGGGTGACCAGGGAAGACTAGTCTGACCCTAGTCTAGGAACCCTGAATGGCCCTGATACCGAAGGTATCTCTAAAGGTGAGAAGGTTTGGGCCTCCAGCCTTTCCCTAAAACTCCTCCACCAGTCCTGCACTATTCCTCCCTCACCTCCCTCCACAGAACTGGGATACAGCAACTCCAAAGGAAAGGACTTCAGCAACACAAACACACAGGTTAGCACAGCACGGCTTCCAGGCATAGAGTGAAACTCTATCAGCAGCACCACCTGCTGGAAGGAGAGGCTACTTAATGGCTAGGGGGAGGGGAATCACACATTAACCCCTCAACCAGCAGTTGAACCTAATAGTGAATACAGTTCTGGAGAACGACACAAAAGTCCAGCACCGTCACAACTATCAACCATGCAGCTCTTAAAGACAAACATACACAGTAGCATCCAGCAATGTCAGCGCCAACTAAGCGTGTGACAGCCACATGAGGAAGAAGCAGCATGAAACAGGAGAACCACATAGGGGGACAAGCAGCATAAAAATATAAAACAGTGGGCCACATAGGGGAAAAGCACCATAACACAGGGAGGCTACATGGGGGAAAAGCAGAATTAAACAAGGGGGGCCACATATAGGGTTGAGCAGTATGACATGGGGCGCTATATATTTCACCTGGAGGATGTGCTGTGCTATATATGTTATTTTTCGGATGTGCTGAGCTTTATATGTTACTTGAAGACTGTGCTGTGCTGTATATATAATATGGAGGTTGTGCTGGGTTGTATATATTATTTGGAGGTTGTGCTGGGCTTTATATGTTACTTGGAGGCTGTGCTGGGCTACATATGTTACTTGGAGGCTGTGCTGGGCTGTATATGTTATTTGGAGGCTGTGTTGGGCAATATATATTATTTGGAGGCTGAAACTGGACTGGCACAGGCTCCAAATAATATATACAGCCCAGCAGCAGCCTCAATATTATATATATACAGCCCACCCTGGAGCCTCTATAGGTATTATATATACACAGCCTATATAGCTTCTATATTATATTCATGAATCGTGGCATATGTTAAAGGGGCCCACTGAGACTGTTTTGCCTGGGGTTCACAAAAACCTGGAGCCGGCCCTGCATTGGGATGAGCTGCGATAATATAGAGTCAGTGTGGGTAAATGTTCATGGGGATAGCAATAATGGAAAGCTGCTCATTGGAGTTTGCTATAATCCTTGTAACATAGGTGAACAGGTAGAGGATAAAATGCTGCAAAAAAATAAGTAGGCAGCAAATAATAAGAGGGATCTTATTATGGGGGATTTAAACTATCCAGACATTCAATGGGACATAAAATTGTCAGGTTTTGCTACAAGTTGCAAGTTCTTATCTACAATTCAAGACTATTACTTATCTCAGTTAGAACAGTAGTTGAACCAACCAGGGCAGATAATTTACTGGATCTGTTCCTGTCTAATAGACCAGATACAATTTCAGATATACAGGTTCGGGAGAATTTGGCCAGCAACAACTATAATTTGGTACGTGTCAGTGTAATATTCAAAAGAACATTTCAATGGAGAAATACAAAAAACTGGAGCTTTAGGAAAGCTGATTTCAACAAATTAATGGAAGAGCTTAGGCTAGTTTCACACTTCTGTCTTTTTAAATCCAGGAAATGCGTGTAAAACCTGCATCCCTCGGATTCCTCCGCAATTGTAAAAACTGATGCAAATGTTTGCACCGGCACTCTCACTGCTCTGGCTCCTGGATCAGTCATAATACTGATGCATAAAATTGCATCAGGTTGTGTATCTTTTTACGCTGGATCCAATGGAAAATGGCACGTCCCCTATGGGGCGTGTAATTTAGAACTAAATTCTGGGCATGCTCAGTCCAAAAACCAGGATCCGGCATCCAGATTCAGCGAGATCCTTATTCCGTCAGATTCGGGTTCCATAGAACCCCATTTTAATTCAACCCGCATTGCCCCGGATCCAGGTGTTCACATTTTTGACACAGACAACCAAAATCGCAACATGTTGAGGTTTTGGTCTCAGTTAAAAATAACATTGACAGGTGAACCGGAAAGAACTAGATGCACCCGCAAGTTCCTGCTGCCCCATTGAAAGTCAACAGGGCCGAAAATGGAAGTAGTGAATCTAGTTTCCGCTGGATTCACACAGATTTTAAAAAATGGAAGAGTGAAACCAGCCTTAGCCGTATAGACTGGGACCATGCCATGATAACTACTAGAATCCTGTAGAAAACTTTTACCCTTTGGTAATAAAATGTCCAGGAAAAAAGCAAACCACTATGGATAAATAAGATAGTACAAAGTATAATAAGACAAATTTAAAGCACATTCAAAGTCTTGAAGGCTGAAAATGACAAAATAGTATTTCAGGAGTATGAAGATCTCAATAGGAAATATTAAAAAGAAATTAAAGGGCATGTTAAACACAACGATATCGCAAACGATATCGCTGCAACATCACTGTTTTTGTGACGTTGCAGCGACCTCATAGCGATGTTGCTGTGTGTGACAGATACCAACGATCAATGATCAGCTCGCTGATCATTGTTTTATGGTCAGGACCATAAATCAGTCGTTGGTCGTCCGCTGGTCAGCACGCATCGGCGTGTGTGACAGGGGCCAAATGACCAACGATAAGAGGAGCATGCTGGTGACCATGATAAACGGTGGGTACTTAGGCAGCGCGCAGCGCCTAGTTACCCGATGTATACCTTGGTTACCAGCCTTCCCCGCTTACAGGTTGGTATCCAAGGTACACAGCGGGTAACTAGGGAAAGCGCTGTCCCTAGTTACCCACTGTGTACCTTGTATACCAGCCAGTAAGTGGAGAAGGCTGGCAACCAGGGTATACATTGGGTCACTAGGCGCTGCGTGCTGCCTAGATACCCGCTGTTTACCATGGTTACCAGCTGCTCCCGCTTACTGCAACTTGGCAGCGGAAGCTAGTCATTGTGGAAAGAATATTTTATTCTTTTCTATGATGTCGCTGGTCCACTGGTCGCTGGTGAGTCTGCCTGTGTGACAGCTCACCACCAATCAGATATCGATCAGCAAGCGATGTCCCAGCGACCCAATCCTTGGTCAGATTGCTGGGACATCATAGCATGTAACGAGGCCTTATGATAGCAAAAGTAACTACTGAAACACAAATTGTCAATCACATTAAAATAAATCCCCCAAAAATTATAACTACATCAATGGCAAAAAAGAAAACAAAGGATGGTATCGGTCCTTTACAAGAAATAAGATAAATATACAGGACAAAGAATATGCTGATATAAAAATAAATATTTTTCATCTGTATTCACCAATGAACTGTTCCAGGGATCACTAAAGAAGGCAAAAATCAATGTTTGCCACTTGATATAACTAAACTAACACAATAAGAAGTATTCCTGCTTCTGAGCAAATTGAACGTTGACAAATTCCCTGGGCCAGATGCCATTCATCTATGGATATTAAGAAAATTGAGCTCAGTAATTGACAAACCGCTGTATCTCATCTTCTTAGATTCCCTTGTAACAGGGTTGGTATACACAGGATTGGAGGACAGCTGATGTGGTACAAATATTTAGCAAAGGTAAGTGTCATGATTCCTCTATTCTGCATTCAAGGTGTGCTGGGCTGGGTGACTGACAATTTAATCATCCTATCTGGAGCTGGGATCTGCTGGGCTATTGGTGCTCTGATTGACAGCTCAGTCACCCAATCTGTTTCTAGGCTATGCTGAGATTTTGCAGGTTCTCCTTGTCTACAGTAATTGCTCAGTATTTTAGCTCTGGTGTGTTTCCAATAGCACTGCCAGTCTTAGTTTCTGCTCTGTGGTGCTAGGTTAGGATTCCGAATTTGTGCTCTGGGATTTGATCTTTTGCTCCCTGACTTTGCCTGTGTTTGACCATTCTTTTGTCTCGACCCTTTGTTCTGATCCTCTCCTCTCCACGTATCTGACCTCAGACCATGACTACACCTCTGTTATATCCTTCTGTCTTGATCTGCTCTCTTGGTACCTGACCTGAGTGTTTGCCTATTCTACTTCTTCTTGTTCATGCGGTGACTAGCATCACATTAAGACTGGCTAATTTTTTTCCCCCTCATTTTCACCAGCATGGATCCTGTTAATTTACTTGGTGAACAGGTGATGAATTTGACACAGATGATGCAGGATCTGGCAAAGGAAAATTGTAATCTTGAATCATCATAATCAGTTGCAAGGAAAGGTTTCAAGATTTATGAAGAATCCCCAGCTGTGACTGACATCTGCACCTCCTGATGCGCAGTTGAACTCCCTGGAACCTGTAACTGCCCTTCATGAAAAATTGCCAAGGGAGGTAGACCAGTTTAGGGTGTTCCGGGAGAGTTGCATGCTATTTTTCATCCTGCGATCCCAGTGATCAAGGAATGAATCCCAGTCGGTGGGAATAATCATGACTCACCTACAAGAGGGTCCCCATAATTGGGCTTTTTCTTTGACTCCACAAGCCCCTAAACAGTCATCTGTTGACGCCTTATTTGACGCATTAGGGATGATCTATGACAGTGATGGCGAACCTTTACAAGACGGAGTGCCCAATCTCCAACCCAAAACCTAATTCTTTATAGCGAAGTGCCGATAGGGCAATTTACCCTAAATGACAGCAGTGGCCGTCACAAGAGCTGCACAGGGGGAGAGCCAGCAGCTGACAACTCTCTTGCCTGTACAGCGCTTGCAGTCCTGACACCCTGATGATAAGTTCTATTATTTTAACAATGAATTGATTTTAAACTTACCTTTGCAGTCTTCTCTTCTCTTCAGCAGTGGTCATCCAGCTCATGTGAACTTACTTCACATTGAAGCTGAGCTGCTCCCACTGCCCTTTCCAGACACAGCAGGTGGATTGATCTCTATGAAGGAAAAAAAAATAGAGGAATAATAGTGAGAGACGGATAGATAGATTTCCCACACTGTAATCCTGGTCCCTATCTTGTACCATTGTCTCCATCCTGACCCCTCTCCTTGTAGCTATGTGCTCCCTCCTGACCCTCTCCTTGTAGCTATGTGCTCCCTCCTGACCCTCTCCTTGTAGCTATGTGCTCCATCCTGACCCCTTCCTTGTAGCTATGTGCTCCCTCCTGACCTTCTCCTTGTAGTTATGTGCTCCATCCTGACCTTCTCCTTGTAGCTATGTGCTCCCTCCTGACCTTCTCCTTGTAGTTATGTTCTCCATCCTGACCTTCTTCTTGTAGCTATGGGCTCCCTCCTGACCTTCTCCTTGTAATAATATCTCCAGCCTGACCCTCTCCTTGTAGCTATGTGCTCCCTCCTGACCTTCTCCTTGTAGTAATGTCTCCATCCTGACCCTCTCCTTGTAGCTATGTGCTCCATCCTGACCCCCTCCTTGTAGCTATGTGCTCCCTTCTGACCCTCTCCTTGTAGCAATGTGCTCCATCCTGACCCTCTTCTTTTAGCTATGTGCTCTATCCTGGCCCTCTCCTTGTAGTTATGTGCTCCATCCTGACGCTCTCCTTGTAGCGATGTGCTCCATCCTGACCTCCACCTTGTAGTTATGTGCTCCCTCCTGATTTTCTCCTTGTAGCTATGTGCTCCATTATGACCCTCTCCTTGTAGTTATTTGGTCTATCCTGACCCTCTCCTGGCAGTAATGTCTCCATTCTGCCCCCTTTATTGTAGTAATATCCCCATCCTTGTCCTCTTGTTGCAATGCCCCATCCTTGTCCACATTCAGTAATGGCCCATCATGCCCCCTCCTTGTAGCAATGCCCCATCATGCCTCCTCCTTGCAATAAATACCCCATCATGCCCTCTCCTTGTAATGCCGTCTCCTTGTAGTAAATGCCCTTCCTTGTAGTAAATGCCCCTTCCTTGAAATGCCGCCTCCTTGTAGTAAATGCCCCTTCTTGTAGTAAATGCCCCTCCTTGTAGTAAATGCCCCTTCCTTGAAATGCCCCCTCCTTGTAGTAAATGCCCCTTCTTGTAGTAAATGTCCCTTCCATGAAATGCTGCCTCCTTGTAATGCCCACCTCCTTGTAATGCCCCCACCATTGTAGTAAATACCACCATCTTTTTAATGCCCCCATCCTTGTAATGACCCCTCCTTGTCCCTTCTTTTATTTTAGAACCCATCCTTGTCATGTCCCCTTCTAATTTTCTAACTGTAGCTATAGCTTTAAAAAAAAAAAACTCATACTCACCTGCCTAGTCCTGTTTCCATCGCCAGCTCCCGCTCCTCTCATAGCTGCCGCTGTTCTTTTCGCGCTGAGCGCAGTCATGTGACGCTGAGCACGTCACATGACTGTGGTCACATGACACTGGGTGGGCGGGGCTAAGAGACTGTCGGAGCTAGGAGAAATGTCTCCTCTGCTCTGACACATCATTGAACTGCTGGCGCGATTGTGCCAGCAGCTCAAAGTGGCAGTGCAGCGGCGAGGCCGCGTGTCACCAGAGAGTGCGCTGCGTGCCCTCTGTGGCACGCGTGCCATAGGTTCACCATCACTGATCTATGACAAACCTCACAGGGTCCAGGCGGCAAAAGCAACGATCATGAACCTGGGTGCCACACCGCTGAGGACTTTTGTTCCTATTTCTGGCAATGGTCCTCTGAAGTTCTGTGAAATGACGCAGCCCTCAGGTGCCAGTTCTACAGAGGCCTTTTGGATACTCTTAAGAATGCTCTGGCTCTGCATCTTGTTCCTTGGGGGAGGCCATGACACAGGATATTCATACGGATGGTAGAATTCGACAGAGGAATGAGAGGGGTTTGGTCTCTTTTCCTTGATGAATCCACTCACCTGAGGTGGAACCTGTGGAGGTGGGAGCAGCCAGTGGAATGGCTATTGAGAGGAGACGACTACTCGATCTCGGACTCTGCCTTTATTGTGGTCACTAGCTGTGAGCCCGATTCTAAAGAATCGGGTAGTCTAGAATCCATATATAGTTTATTTACTAATAGTTAGGGGAGTGCGGTGAAATGAATTGTGTGTATACAGGCGGCTCTGTGGGTAGCACAGTATACGGTGGCTCAGTGGTTAGCAGTGAGTGTGGTGGCTCAGTGGTTAGCAGTGAGTGCGGTGGCTCAGTGGTTAGCAGTGAGTGCGGTGGCTCAGTGGTTAGCAGTGAGTGCGGTGGCTCAGTTGTTAGCAGTGAGTGCGGTGAGATTGGTCAGTGCAGCGCCGTGGGCAGAGTGGTCAGTGCAGCGCAGTGGGCAGAGTGGTCAGTGCAGCAGCGTGGGCATAGTGGTCAGCGCAGCGGCGTGGGCAGAGTGGTCTGCGCAGCGCCGTGGGCAGAGTGGTCAGCGCAGCGCCGTGGGCAGAGTGGTCAGCGCAGCGCCGTGGGCAGAGTAGTCAGCGCAGCAGCGTGGGCAGAGTGGTCAGCACAAACATACACACACAGACACACATACACACACTCCGCTATACTTACCACCGACTCTGCTTCTTCCCCGCCGCCTGGATCCTGAGTTGACATGTCGCCGCCCTTCGGACGACTGGAATCAATATGTCGTCCGGGTAGTTTGGTGAGACATCTTGGACGCTATATTGGATGTAGTAGTTTGGGGGCGGCGACATGTCGACTGAGGATCTAGGCAGCGGACGCAGGCCCGGTGGTAAGTATAGGGAAGTGTGTGTGTGTGTGTATGTGTGTAGAAAGTTGAGGGAAGTGCGGACAAAGTGACGGAAGTGCCTACATACACAGATATATACACATACTGTACATTGCATATGGAGGGGTGAGGAGAGCGGAGGCTGGAGGGCAGAGGATAGGGAGAGGAGAGCGGAGGCTGGAGGGCAGAGGACAGGGAGAGGAGAGCGGAGGCTGGAGGGCAGAGGACAGGGAGAGGGGAGCGGAGGCTGGAGGGCAGAGGACAGGGAGAGGAGAGGGGAGGCTGGAGGGCAGAGGAGAGCGTAGGATGGAGGGCAGATGAGAGCGTAGGCTGGAGGGCAGAGGAGAGCGGAGGCTGGAGGGCAGAGGAGATCGGAGGCTGGAGGGCAGAGGAGAGCGGAGGCTGGAGGGCAGAGGAGAGCGGAGGGCGGAGGCTGGAGGGCAGAGGACAGGGAAAGGGGAGCGGAGGCTGGAGGGCAGAGGACAGGGAGAGGAGAGGGGAGGCTGGAGGGCAGAGGACAGGGAGAGGAGAGCGGAGGCTGGAGGGCAGAGGACAGGGAGAGGAGAGCGGAGGCTGGAGGGCAGAGGACAGGGAGGGGAGAGCGGAGGCTGTAGGGCAGAGGACAGGGAGAGGAGAGCGGAGGCTGGAGGGCAGAGGACAGGGAGAGGAGAGTGGAGGCTGTAGGGCAGAGGACAGGGAGAGGAGAGCGGAGGCTGGAGGGCACAGACAGGGAGAGGAGAGCAGAGGCTGTAGGGCAGAGGACAGGGAGAGGAGAGCGGAGGCTGTAGGGCAGAGGACAGGGAGAGGAGAGCGGAGGCTGTAGGGCAGAGGACAGGGAGAGGAGAGCGGAGGCTGGAGGGCAGAGGACAGGGAGAGGAGAGCGGAGGCTGGAGGGCAGAGGAGAGTGGAGGGCAGAGGAGAGTGGAGGGAAGAGGCTGGAGGGCAGAGGAGAGGGAGAGGAGAGGGGAGGCTGGAGGGCAGAGGACAGGGAGAGAAGAGCGGAGGGTGGAGGGCAGAGGACTGGGAGAGGAGAGCGGAGGCTGTAGGGCAGAGGACAGGGAGAGGAGAGCGGAGGCTGGAAGGCAGAGGAGAGCGGAGGCTGGAGGGCAGAGGAGAGCGGAGGCTGGAGGGCAGAAGAGAGCGGAGGCTGCAGGGCAGAGGAGAGTGGAGGCTGGAGGGCAGAGGAGAGCGGAGGCTGGAGGGCAGAGGACAGGGAGAGGGGAGGCTGGAGGGCAAAGGACAGGGGAGGCTGGAGGACAGAGGACAGGGGAGGCTGGAGGGCAGAAGACAGGGGAGGCTGGAGGGCAGAGGACAGGGGAGGCTGGAGGGCAGAGGACAGGGAGAGAAGAGCGGAGGGTGGAGGGCAGAGGACCGGGAGAGGAGAGCGGAGGCTGTAGGGCAGAGGACAGGGAGAGAAGAGCGGAGGCTGGAGGGCAGAGGACAGGGAGAGGAGAGCGGAGGGTGGAGGACAGAAGAGAGTGGAGGGCAGAGGCTGGAGGCAGAGGACAGGGAGAGGAAAGCGGAGGCTGGAGGGCAGAGGACAGGGAAAGGGGAGCGGAGGCTGTAGGGCAGAGGACAGGGAGAGAAGAGCGGAGGGTGGAGGGCAGAGGACCGGGAGAGGAGAGCGGAGGCTGTAGGGCAGAGGACAGGGAGAGGAGAGCGGAGGCTGGAGGGCAGAGGACAGGGAGAGGAGAGCGGAGGCTGGAGGGCAGAGGACAGGGAAAGGGGAGCGGAGGCTGTAGGGCAGAGGACAGGGAGAGAAGAGCGGAGGGTGGAGGGCAGAGGACCGGGAGAGGAGAGCGGAGGCTGTAGGGCAGAGGACAGGGAGAGGAGAGCGGAGGGTGGAGGGCAGAGGACCGGGAGAGGAGAGCGGAGGCTGTAGGGCAGAGGACAGGGAGAGAAGAGCGGAGGCTGGAGGGCAGAGGACAGGGAAAGGGGAGCGGAGGCTGTAGGGCAGAGGACAGGGAGAGAAGAGCGGAGGGTGGAGGGCAGAGGACCGGGAGAGGAGAGCGGAGGCTGACGGGCAGAGGACAGGGAGAGGAGAGCGGAGGCTGACGGGCAGAGGACAGGGAGAGGAGAGCGGAGGCTGGAGGGCAGAGGACAGGGAGAGGAGAGCGGAGGCTGGAGGGCAGAGGACAGGGAGAGGAGAGCGGAGGCTGGAGGGCAGAAGAAGGAGAGAGGAGAGCGGAGGCTGGAGGGCAGAGAGACAGGGAAGGGGAGCGGAGGCTGGAGGGCAGAGGACAGGGAGAGAGAGGAGGCTGGAGGGCAGAGGACAGGGAGAGGAGAGCGGAGGCTGGAGGGCAGAGGGAGGGAAGGAGAGCGGAGGCTGGAGGGCAGAGGACAGGGAGAGGAGAGCGGAGGCTGGAGGGCAGAGGACGAGAGGAGGGTGAGGGCAGAGGACAGGGAGAGGGAGCGGAGGCTGAGGGCAGAGGACAGGGAGAGGAGCGGAGGCTGGAGGCAGCAGGGAGAGGAAGAGGGAGGCTGGAGGGCAGAGGACAGGAGAGGAGAGCGGAGGCTGGAGGCAGAGGAAGGAGAGGAGCGGAGGCTGGAGGGCAGAGGAGGGAGAGGAGAGCGGAGGTGGAGGGCAGAGGACAGGGAGAGAGAGGGAGGGCTGGAGGGCAGAGGACAGGGAGAGGAAGAGCGGAGGCTGGAGGGCAGAGGACGGGAGAGGAGAGGCGGAGGCTGGTAGGGCAGAGGGACAGGGAGAGGAGAGCGAGAGGCTGGAGGGCAGAGGGAGGGAGAGGAGAGCGGAGGCTGGAGGGCAGAGGACAGGGAGAGGGAGACGAGCTGGAGGGCAGAGGACAGGGAGAGAGGGAGGCTGGAGGGCAGAGGACAGGGAGAGGAGAGCGGAGCATGGAGGGCAGAGGAGGCAGAGGAAGGGGAGGCTGGAGGGCAGAGGACAGGGAGAGGAGAGCGGAGGCTGGAGGGCAGAGGACCGGGAGAGGAGAGCGGAGGCTGTAGGGCAGAGGACAGGGAGAGGAGAGCGGAGGCTGGAGGGCAGAGGAGAGCGGAGGCTGGAGGGCAGAGGAGAGCGGAGGCTGGAGAGCAGAGGAGAGCAGAGGCTGTAGGGCAGAGGAGAGCGGAAGCTGGAGAGCAGAGGAGAGCGGAGACTGGAGGGCAGAGGACAGGGAGAGGGGAGGCTGGAGGGCAAAGGACAGGGGAGGCTGGAGGGCAGAGGACAGGGGAGGCTGGAGGGCAGAGGACAGGGGAGGCTGGAGGGCAGAGGACAGGGAGAGGAGAGCGGAGGCTGGAGGGCAGAGGACAGGGAGAGGAGAGCGGAGGCTCGAGGGCAGAAGAGAGTGGAGGGCAGATGCTGGAGGGCAGAGGACAAGGAGAGGAAAGCGGAGGCTGGAGGGCAGAGGACAGGGAAAGGGGAGCGGAGGCTGGAGGGCAGAGGACAGGGAGAGAAGAGCGGAGGCTGGAGGGCAGAGGCAGAGCTCTAATCACAGAGATAGGTGTGGCATGCTGGGAGCTGTTGTGCCACACACTGCTCTGTGACCTGGCTGCAGCTCGTTCGTTCACCTCAGTAAGGAGAGGTTGTCCCCAGGAGCCAGCTTGCTTTCCCTCTCCCTCCGTTCCTCCCTCCTGTGTTCCCTTCTGTGTCGGCTTCTTCGTGGAGCTGCCTCCTCCTCCTCCTCAGTGAGCAGGCACCTGAAGGAGGCATGAAGAGGCTGCACTTCCAGGGGTCTGCGGGGGCCAAAGATGAGTACGTGGAGTCCAGGAGGTGAGGAGAGGGTGCAGACTGTGCGCGGGATAAGGGAGAGAGAGACTGTTAGCGAGTCAGGAGTCCCGGACATTGCAAGTGAAGCTTTGACTCACAGTGGAGGCTATTCTGTGAAGACTCGCAATGCCATTGTGAGTGAGGCTTTGCGAGTTACTTGAGCGTATTCTGCTTCTGCACGGACTCGCAAAGGCATTGCGAGTGAGGCTTTGGGAGGCAGCCACGGACACGACGACGGAAACAGCGCCGAATATGACGGAAGTGCCTTAAGGTAATTATATATTAGATGCTGGGCATATTATTGAGAACTACCTGGCTCGCCCTGAAGTAAGCAAGTCATCAGGAGAACGTCTAAGTCTGGGTTATTATCAAGGAGGTCACCCAGACTTCCAGGTACCTTTTTACTCGTCACATAAAGTACTATTGAATTTGCAACTTCTTTTTCAAAATCAGTCTTTACCTGAACAAGCATTTATTGAATGTGGGTCTGCTCTCAAATGCATCGATTCTTGACGGATTCTGAGATTAGAATTAGGGACAATTAAGTTGGAAGAACCCATTAAAGCTATTGCCATTGACAAGACACTGTTACTTTGTCCAGATGGTAACAGTGGATTTTACACTCAGAGTTGGAAATAGAACCCAAACGAACAATAATGTTTTTTTCTGGAGGTTAACAAAAAGTGTGTCCAGACCTGCGTAAAATAATGTCACACAAAGACTTGGTACTAGTTTATACAAATATAAATATTTTATTAGGTCTAAATGTGGACAGGTGAATGGAGACAAGAATAGTAGGAGAAAATGACTCCCTAGAGACTTAGCTACAACACATCATGAAAATAGGTAGCAGCCAAAATCAATTACCCCAGGGGCTAATGGACCCCTAAGTATAAAAAGCGCAGAAATTCACAAGTCATAGTTGCAGCCCTTAGAGACTACCATACCCATGTGCTGACCCTTTAGCCCTAATTAGTGGGGTATATAAATATGAAGTCAGAGACACAATCCACAAACCCTGATGAAATGCGCTGCGGAAAAAAACATGTAGGGGTGACCCCCTGGAGCCCTCTAAATTTTTACTGGCTTATTACTTCAGGATTATGGGTGAGTGCCTTAATGTAACGTTTATTGGGTGATGTGGACTAATGGTTAACCTGGTAGTCTGTAAGGGCTGCAACTATGACTTGTGAATTTCTGCACTATAAGAATGCAGTTTTGCAGCCCTTTGGCTTTTGATGCTTAGGGGTCCATTAGCCCTTGGTGTAATTGATTTTGGCCCCTACCTATTTTTATGATTTGTTGTAGCTAAGTCTCTAGGGAGTCATTTTCTCCTATCATTCTTGTGTCCTTTCACCTATCCTTTTAATTAGCATGTACTAAGTGTTTTTGTCATTCCTATGCTTGTGTCCACGTTTAGACTTAATTAAATATTTATATTTTTAGAAATTGGTACATACTCTGTGTGACAGGTCTGGTCTGGATACACTTTTTGTTAACCATCAGAAAAACCCAATCTTGTTTGTTTGGGTTCTAGTTGTTTTTATATGGGAGTTGTGGTTTGATCTATTATGGACCCATGAAATTTCCTGAATTTTGCATTTACTCCGAGTTGGAACATTGCACTCTGAGTCCATCTCCTGTTCTGCACTGGATAACTTATCTTTGGGGTTGCTAGTACTGGGAGTTGTTTGGCTGCGTATTCACAATCCTGTTATTGTGTCAGAAGGATATTGTTAAGTGGAGCCCCTATTGTCATAAAAATGTACTAATTTTGTATATGTTCTCTTTTCTTGCCTGGAAGGTCTGCCGAGGTACCAGAAGGATTTTGGAGATGTGTTCTTGGAAAAAGAGGAGGAGATATTACATCCCCATCATCCTTATGACATGCTATTAATCTTTTTGTCAGGCCCACTGGGACGGGGGTACTCGGTACCGGACCGGTCTGCTACTGGGGAAGTCACGGGTGGTCCTGGTCCGGTCCGTGTCCCGGGCTCGGCAATAAAAGGGGATATTTACAGGGGATTGTCAGTCGTGACGCCACCCACTGTATGCAGCCAGTGATGGGGCCGCCGCTGCTACAGAACCTCCGGGGATGATGTAATGGCAGCTTAGGTTTAATAGTTCCAGTGGGTAGAACTGTATTCCCTGGGGCAGTAAGGGTTAAGTCTCTTGTGGTATGTTCAGTACACTTACTGTGCAGACGCTGCAGGGATCTCTCCTCTTTGCTGGTGCTGACAGGCTGCGCTGTGGCTCTGCAGGTGGAGAGCTGTCTGTAATCCTGTATGGAGAGAATCGTTTTCATGCAGAGACACAAGGGAAGCAATCTCAGGGTTTTCCGTGTTTACTCTCAGTTCTTCAGACAGTTCACAAGTCATTTACAGTTCAAGTACAGTTCTTACACGTCTCAGTTCTTGACACACGGGCACACTCTCCCTCTCCGGGTTCCCTTTGCTCTGCAGCCAGGACTCTCTCTCTCTGTGACCCCTCACACAGTCTCTGTGTCCTTTCCGGGCTGTTAACGGTCTCCGTATTCACGGGTGTGTGTGTGAAACACCGGACAGTATGGCGGGACTCGGGCCCCTGTGGGTCTTCCAGTGTGCCACTGAGCTGCCTGTCCTTTGGGGTAGGGACCCTAACGTGTAGCTGTGGTCCACCGCCGGTGTCTGGGAATGCCGGGTAAACTACGGTCCCCTCTAGAGCCGACACTCTACTCAGCCCAGCCTCCAGCAGTCCTCAAGTGTGAGGCTCTACCAGGCTCCTTTCTCTCTGCGTCTCTCGGTATCATAGGAGGGCTACTCCGCCTGCAGTCGGTAGCTTCAGCTGTATGCCTAGGGCCCGGGTATCACCGTCCCTCTCTCTCTCCTCACACTCCTGGTGGTATTGGCTTCAGACGTGCTTTCTCTCTCCTCCGGCTCACACTGGCTCGGTACAGATTCTGCGCTCCTACACCGTACACTCTCAGGACATGCAAGTCTTTCTGTCTTTGCCTCTCAGCCTACCTCGGCCTACTGAACTCCTTCCTCCTCCCCCTTCCTATTTCTACTGTCAAGTCACCTGACTACATGTGTGCCCAACCCACTCCTCTAAATCCACCACCCCTCAATTGCCTAGAGTATTCCAATCTTAGGGCTGGATGCTACCATCTACTGCAAGTGGGTTGTGTGGGCTGTGAGGGTGTTGTTGTGCAACAGTCGTCCTACCTGCCTGGCTGCAGTTCCCTTTGTGGCCTCCTGGACGCAGGGGCGCCACATTTTCCCTGATGCCAAATTTCAGGAAGGGAGCCTGTATAATCTATTGGGTCCCAAACGGACCACCATGAAAGAATATGTAAACAAAAGTTTATGAAAGGTCATATCCTTCCTTCCTCCTCGACTGTAGCTGCTGCTTTTTTTAAGCTTCTATTAAAAAGAAGAACTGAGGGGGTTCTCTGTCCCTGCCTAGATTTGAAAGAATTAAATAAAATAACAGTTAAAAATACTTATCTGCTTCCATTTACCTTTGATCCATATAATCAGCTTACTGAGGCCAATTGGTTTTCCGAACATGATCTTAGAGGGGCGTATCATTTGATATGTATTTGTGAGGGTGATGAGTGGAAGATGGCGTTTTTAATGTGTTAAGGCCTTTTTGAAAATATTGTCATGCCTTTTGGTTTAACTAATGCACCCACAGTCTTTCAGAATTTTATGAACAATATTGTATCTGATTATATTGGGAGGTTTATTGTGGTCTATTGAGATTATATTCTAATTTTTCCACTTGAGTTGGATTCACATTATGAACCTGTCTGTTTGGTTCTGCAAAAGTTGAGAGAAAATTGTTTATTTGCTAAATTAGAGATATGTACCTTTTGTATCTGAGAAATATAATTCCTAGGGGCTCATTGTGACAGCCTCTAGGTTTAAGATGGACCCTGGGAGAGTTCACGCCATAATAGATTGGGTTCAACCAAGTGTATTCATAAATCAGGGATGCACCAAACCACTACAAGATATATAGGGGGCGCTCTAGTAGCATTAACAACAATTGTAAGAAGAGACAAAAAGCTTAATACTAAACAAGAGCACCCAGCCCAAAAGATGTGGAAAAATAGCACAGGCTTTTATTGAACTTATAAAGTGCAAATTACAGTCCCTGATAAAAGTTATGTTGCTTATCCATGTTATGTAAATAAAAGCTTATAACCTGACGTTAAATTCATCCATTGGTTGTATAAATTACTCTTTTGAAAGCTGAAACCCTCCCAAATGTGGTATAGTTAAGAAAATAAATTGGCATCAATGCTGAAATATTGATCATTTAATGAACACAGAATGGTCAGATTTTGGCAAGACAAAAGTTTTGTCGCCCACAGAAAGTAATGTGATATTCAAACCAATAATTAACTTAAAATGCAAATATATGTTGCATAACATTAGTGAATGAAGTTGTGGTGGTATTAGAGTGATATTTAATATTTTGTGTGACTTCCATAAGCTTGAAGGACTGCATCCATGTGGTTCAACAATGATTTATACAATTTATTCATTAAGTCATCAGGAATAGCAAAGAATGCAGTCTTACATGCCTCCCAGAGTTCATCTAGATTCTTTGGTTTTGTCTTCCAAGCTTCCTCTTTCATCCTACCCCAAACATGCTCAATGATGTTCATGTCTGGTGACTGGGCTGGCCAGTCCTTGAGCACCTTGTTTTTTTTTTGCCTGGAGGAACTTTGTTGAAGAGATGGATGTATGAGATGGAGCACCATCCTGCTGCAGAATTTGACCCCTTTTATGATTTGGAATGTAAGAGGTAGCTAATGTCTTGATATTTTAGGCTATTAATATTGCCTTCCACCTTGCAAATGTTTCACACACCCCCATATTGAATGTAACCCCAGACCATGATCTTTCCACCACCAAATGTAACTGTTTTCTGAGTGTTTTTTGGATCCATACAGGCTCCAGTCGGTCTCCTGCAGTATTTGCAGTGGCTGTGGTGTAATTCTACTGAAGATTAATCAGAGAAATCCACCTTCTGACAATTTTCTTGTGTCCATCTGTTTAGCAGGCTGTGGGACTTCGCTAATGCCACATGGTTTTTTATTTGCCTTTTGTGTAGTGCTGGCTTCTGGCACTAATTCGACCATGGAGGCCATTTTGAGACAGAATCCTACAAACTCTTCAGGTGACCAGGCCTGTTAAAGCTCTGTTGAAGTGGAAGAGGGGCTTGCTTTTTTCTAACCAGCAAACGTTCCTCCTGAGCAGTTGTCTTGCGGAGTCTGCCGATCCTGGGCTTGTCAAAAACATCTCCAGTCTCTTCAAATCTTTTTTTAATTCTTTGTACTTGACACTGAGACACATTAAAGGTGCCATCCACGTCTGCAGTGGATCTGGTTTTCAGCCTCTTGATAATCCAGACTTTGGTGGCAGGTTGGATTTTTGGCATGTTGTCAGAGCTCAAGTTGCAGTTCAAGTGAAGGTCTGGGGTGCTGGGTTTCTTTTTATACACACCCACTAATTAACTGATCATTTACGGAGCACAGGTGAGGATGTAAACTAGGATTGGGTGCATTATATGACCAGGCGACAAAACTTTTGTCTTGTCAAAATCTGACCATTCTGTGTTCATTAAATGATCAATATTTTAGCATTGATGCCAATTTATTTTCTTAATATAATCCACATTTGGGAGGGTTTCAGCTTTCAAAAGAGTAATTTATACAACCAATGGATGAATTTAATGTCAGGTTATAAGCTTTTATTTACGTAACATGGATAAGCGACATAACTTTTGTCAGGGACTGTATTTAAAACACACATGTCTTAAAGACAGACCGTGACGTATGGCATACTTTTCTCATCACAATATTTCACAATTAACAGTGCTTGAAAAATCCATGTACACATGGATCATAATCCAACTTAATATTGTTCAGAACCCTAGTGGTGATTCATCCTTGGTTATTACAGCACAGAAATCAAATATGGAATAGTAAAGATGGTAAAAATATATAGGGTATTAAGGACCACTAACTGGGTTTAAATGGAGACCTTCTGTTAACTCCTTCATGACCTTGGAATTTTTTCGTTTTTCATTTTCGTTTTTTGCTCCCCTGCTTCCAAGAGCCATAACTTTTTTTATTTTTCCGTCTATATGGAAATATGATGACTTGTATAATGCGGGACAAGTTGTACTTTCAGATGCAATTGATGCGCCCAGGGCTAGGGGTACTCGGATACCGGACCTGGATTTGATGGATTTAACTGGGGGAAGTTACGGGTGGTCGGGCTCTTGGTTCCATGACCTGACTGTCATTTGTTAGATGATGGGGAGGGAATATTTACAGGGGTACGTGATGCTACCTGTGGTTCCCGGTTCCCGGTAATTTGGGGTACCGGCGCTGCAGGCCAGCCACTGAGGTGATGAAGCGTGCAGCTAAGTGTGGTCCAGCTCCCCACAGGTGGAGCTTTTACCTCAGGGCAGCGGTGATGGAGGATGATGAGGGGGATGAGGGGAGTTGTTGTTCTTACCCCTCCGGTGAGATGCTGGTGTTGCGGAGGCCCTCCGGGCACCGGCGAGAAGAATGACAGAGACCAGTTCAACTCCAACTCCACTTTACTGGGTACCGGCAGATGATAAGATAAAACACGGTACAGTCTGGTTTAACGGGTGAATGTTGACGGTTCAGGGTTCCCCTTATGGAGTCTCCAGATGTTCCTTCTCAAGTCTTTCGAGGTCTAATCTGCTCTTCCCTGTCTTTCACCACCCTTGCAGAGCTCTCCCGCCAGTTCCCTGATCTCCCACGGTGGAGCACAGGTTTCCTTTACCAGAACGGACAGGAGAGGTAAATGTCAGGACCTCCCGCCACCGGAATCCGGACCGATGCTCCTGTGATCTTGGATCTATTTTGGTACTGACGGGCGAGGTACCTTTGTGGCGCTAACGTCTACTCGGTGATTATGGGCCCGCAGCTCATCGATTTACGGCCAGAGCTGAACTACTGATCGCCTCGGCTTCCCGTGTTGCCGGTGTTTCCCTGGACGATGCCAGCCGGCTCCAACCGATTCTGGTCTGTCCCCTTCTGTCCTGGGCCCCCTCTTGGAGATGGGGAACCCTCCTGTCAGCAGCCTGCCAGGCACGTCCTGTCTGGCTGCCCTCCCAGAACTGTCTGAGGTAACTGTCACTCAACTACTACTTCACTAACCTAGGCTCCACCCCCTTTTGAGACCTACTAAATAA
>JARQOC010000001.1:480388004-480404398 GCA_033576535.1 Allobates femoralis | reverse complement strand
TCGTTGTTTTGTGACCCCCGATAACGATGTCATGGACGATTTGCCCTTTCCCCGCAATGAGCATTGATCGTTTGGGGGTTTTGCGAACGACCCCTGTCACAACATCTTTGGTGAGTTGACCACAATATCAGTCGTGTGAAATCCCCAAGGGATGTAAAAAACAAATGTGGAAAATGCCCGCGCGCCCACGAGATCGTTGCAGACATCGTTCCAAGTGTCCCGTTTTAACGGTCCCCTTAATGGATAGAAAAAAAACCCTATGACTAAGGCTAGGGTCGGGATGTTTCTTGCTCTCAGCCTGCGGGATCCGTTTTAAACATAGAATCTGGCGGGCTTGCGCATAGCGTTCCCCGCAGGAAAACGCTTTTGACCCCCTGCCTTTGTATCCCAATGGCAACTGGAGTTTACCTCAGCCACCGGCCCCATAAACAACCCGGGTATGGTTTTTGCAGAGCGCACGGGAAAAACCCGGGTTTGGGCAGGTTTTCCCTTTGTGCGCTCTCCAAAAGCGCATATCCGGGATTTTTAAAGTGGGGGCCGGGGGGCTCCCCGCGATAAATTCAGGTTGCCATAGAGATGTTATACGGGGAAACGACAGCGTTACTTCCCGGGTTAAACTATGCACTCGTTTTGGCAAATTCAAAGTTTTTTCACGGATCCGGCTGGCTGAGGGCTTCACTAGTCAGAATAGTAAGGAACTTCTTTAAAAGGATGATAATTTTAATTTTTGGGGTTTTTAATATTTTTTTTAAAAAAAAGGAATTTTTTAAGGATCTAGATCTCAGGTTCTGTGTTGGGTCTTTTTTCTTTTTTTTTTGGAATGTAAGGGGATAAAAGTTGCACTTTTTGCGTCGGACCCCCACCAATAAATGACTTTTAAATGTGTGCACAGGGCCCAAAGGGAAAAGTGATATTTGGTGAGATTTTTATCAAAATATTTGAAAGACAAAACCCGTTTGTGGAACAATCACAGGTATTTTTTTTGTATTTTTTTTTTCCACTCCCGGTTTTTTTCTTAAAATACTGAACTCACCCCAAAAACTCGCATGTGCAGAGGCCCTTTCTAATTTTGAGGTAAAAAAAACCAAATACTCAGTGAGGGGCCCCAAAGAACCAGAGCCCCTCCTGCTAAAGATTAAAGCTGTTTGCAGGGCGGGCCTGGTGCTTACTCTCTGTTTTCAAAAGCCCGGGGCCTTTTCCCACCAAAAACCTTTCTGTGCGCCTGTAAGAATTTTACACGCTGAGGAAAAGGCGTGAAGAGGAGGAGGCCACACACACAAAAGGAGGCCCCTAGCCTGAGGATCCAGCGAAAACCCAGTTTTTGGGCCCGGGGTAGCCTATGCGCCGCCTGTCTATTGATGCTATGGCAACCGGGGGAAATTACCGCGCCACCGGCTCCACAGAAACTCCGGGATATGTGGGTTTTGAGGGCGCACAGGAAACGCTGTTTGCAGCATCTTCCTTTTGTGGGTCCCCCGGCAAAAGGGGCATAAACGGGAAAATCTCTTTGGAGTCGGGGCTTTCGGTAAGTGTTTTTGGTTGCCAAAAGCGATCAATAGATGGTGGCACAGGACAGCCCTTATGTAATAATCAACGTTCCCCGGTCCCTGGGAGGCAGCGGGGTCCTAGAAAGGGAGCACCCCGCTGCGGGCCCCCTGGTATGAGAACGATCACCCGGGGGTCACCGAAGGGCGCAGAGAGGTGAGTAAGCGCAGGTGAATAGTGTTTTCAGCTTCACAGCGAAGGCCGAGCTGTGTGAGGATCCATTCTTGGTGCAGTTTTGCACCAAAAACGGATCCTCACAAAATGCAGCAATACACTGTGAGAACATAGCCTGATGCTGTGCAGAAAACAAGCACAGTGGATAGGAGGTTTCTATAAATCCATCCCATGTGCTGGTACGGTACAATGCACCGTTTTGGACGCAGTGAAGACATGCTGCGTCCAAAACGCTGCAATCCCTAAAGGTACCTTTACACGCCGCGACGGCAGGCTGGATACATCCAGCTACAGACTACAAATGTAGCTTGTAGCGCCAATGTAGCCCGTCGTAGCGGCGTCTGAAGACGTGACGCTACAGCCGGCAACAGATACATCTGTTTCCTAGGTCTGCTCGAAAACTGATGGCTACAACGCCGATGGTAGCGAGCTGTATCGGCGTGTAAAGAGGCAACGGAAGGGAACTCGGGACAGCCTGCGATGTAGCTGCAATGTAGCTAAGGCGTGACCCTGGCTCCGTGTTACCGCGCCCCATGTGCGATCATTGGTGGAAGCTGCTGCATGACGATTGGTAGTCGCTGCATAGGGAGGCATATTTAAAGGAGCTGACGAGTCACACTACACAATTGCTCTAGCGTGCTGTATTACTCAGCCTCCTGCGTTGCCTGCCCAATCAGGATGTTATTGCTTCGTCCTATCAGCGTACGGACGGCTCGTAATCCACAATTGTAGCACGCCTATGTGCTGGCCCTGCTGCACCAGGTCCGCCCATAGTAGCTGGTTATAGCGGTGTGTAAATGAGCTACAGCTGGCTACTTGAGACACCCGGCGATGTAGCTAGCTATAGATGTAGCGTGGCGTAGCGCATCTTGTGGCGGCGTGTAAAGGTGATGCGTTGACCGTTTGTAACCGTTTGAGCGTGCTCGTGCACGTGAAGTAGCGGGATGTATCCAGCCTGCCGTCGCGGCGTGTAAAGGTACCTTAATAGTGGGTAAGGTGCCTCAGTTTACTGGCATGGCCGCATCACAGTGCAGCAGACAAGGATGTACGCAGTTTGCTGTGCACTGCCATGTCTGTTATACTGACCATACAAGCTTAACACTTTCATGGCCTTCCTATACTCATTTTCTCAGTCAGCTGTAAGGCTATGTACCGTTGAACTAAAGGCCCCATTACAAATAACAATATCGTTAACTATATCGTTGCAATGTCACTGGTTTGGTGAAGTTGCAGCGATGTCGAAACAACATTGTTGTGTGTGACATTTATCATCGACCAACGATGAGGTTGTTCATCGCTGGTAAATGACCTGGACCATTTTTTTAATCGTTGGTCTCCCGCTGGGTGGCCAGCATTGCTGTGTGTGACAGTGGGAGACCAATGATTAACGAGCTCCCAGCGCCGCACAGCACACCCTGGGAGCTGGTATCCAGGGTAAACAGCAGGTAACTAAGCGCCGCGCTCTGGACACCAGCGTGTTCGCTGATCGCTGGTGAGTTTGCCTTTGTGACAGCTCACCAGTGAACAGATAACGATGTCCCAGCGATCCCGGCCATGTTGGATCGTTGGTGGGACCGCTGGAACATCGTACTGTGTAACGGGGCCTTAAGGCTAGGGTCACACTTGGAGGGTGACCCACATTTTACGTTACCGCTAAAAACGTAGAAATTTAAGCCACAGCGCATAGCGATTAATGGGAAGCCCTGCTAGGCAACGAAGCCCATAATAACCCACTGTTTACCTTAGCAGCCGGCCACACACAAAGCCCCAGAAAGTGCGCTTTAGCTGAGCGCACAGGAAAACGTTGTCTGCAATGTGGACACAAACGCAGTGCGAATGCAGCCATTCTGATATGACTGCAGCGGTGATTGTCCGCATGTGTTCACATAGCATGTCATTCTAAATGTGTCCAGCCACCCAATCAGCGGTCTTGGCACCCAGAAGGCGGAGATCAGCGGCGGCAGCGAAGAAGAGATCTCCTCCCGGCCACTGCCGCTGATCTCCTCCCCCCGGCCACTGCCTCTGATCTCCTCCTCCCGGCCACTGCCTCTGATCTCCTCCTCCCGGCTGCTGCTGCTAGAGATTAGCAGCGTTGAAAAACAAGAGATCAGCGGGAAGAAGAAGAAAGAAGAACAAGGAAGAAGAATCCGCTGCGTTTGGCTGCACTGACATGCGGATGGCAGTGCGGCTCCATTTACCTCCATGCATTATTTGTGTGCTTCAGGACGCTTGCATAGAAAGCAAGCATCCAAGACGCACAAAAAGTGCAACATGTTGAGTTCGGAGGATGCCGAAAATATGCGCATCCATACGCAACGCAGGTACCATGCGTCCCCATATTAAACATAGGGATGTGGTACACATGCGTTTGGCTGCGTTCACATACGCTGCATCCAAAACGCAAGTGTGAAACTGGCCTAAGATTTGATCCTAAATATGTTGCATTCGCTTTTATTAGCTGCTACATACCAAAAGTGTTGCCTTTTTGGTACAGATAGCTGTTTTATTTTGCAGAAAGTTCTGCATCTATCCATCATTGAGCGTCCGCACTGTAGTACACCGTGTACTGTCTGGCACTTCCGGGTTTCGGTCACGTCATGCATGACCCCTACCCACATGATGTGTGATGTGGCCAAAACCCACCTGTAAGTGCTGGGCAGTACACAAGGCATGACGTGTAATTAATTGAGATGTTGCAGATGTTTATAGATGAATGATCAATGTAATAATCCACAGCTATTACACTGCGCAAAAAAGCGCAGACGTCAGCACAAGCGAAGTCACACTGATGCTGCTGGCTGCCTATATACTATGTGCGTTTGCTGTTCCTGTTTTCATATACACTGTGAAAACGTGCAGCAAATGCACTAGTGTGGGCACTGTCTAAGGAGGCAATGAAGGGGTTAACAGGTACAGTGGTAATAAAAGCTGATAAGGAGCTGTTCAGTGAGAGCAGCCCCCTCACCACAGTGCAGGGCCTTCAACCCCCCCAGGACATCTCTATCAATTCACAAGACAAGGTTACTCACAGACAGGAGTGTGGGGATCTGTGTCCCTGCAGAGAGAGCTGTCTGCTCGCCACGTCCCCATCTGCTCTTGCTGGGCTGGCTGCAGCCACCATGATTCCCAGCGTCATCACTGAGGCTTCCGAGGAGCGGGAACAAGAAGGAGACGTCACATGGGAGGGGGAGGTGAGTCACACACAGGGCCCAGAGGGGATCCCTGACTGTGCAGCAGCAGCACAGGGATCTACATACAAGCGCCGGGAGCTGAGTTCCCCGCCCCAGAGAAGGAACAGAAGAACCAGCCTGGGGGACATCTGTTACCCTGTCCCCTGGCTCAGAACGCCACAGTAGTAATGCTAGCTCAGGAGAATGGGACCCGCTCGACTTGCTCGGCCGCTCTGTTCAGCAGGGCGTAGTGAGAGGCGGGGCTAGGTGGGCGGGGCCTCTAGACCTGAGGGCCTCCCATGAGTTTTGCCCGGTTACCCGGCAGAGCAGTCCGAGGCTGGCTAAGATGACCTTTTCCTACTTGCTTTCATCAAGGTCAGTGAAGAAGTCATTATCATTTGTCACATGGCTACTAGCACCAGAGTCTATACACCATATATGCTTTGCAGATGAGCCTGTACTTGCGTTAAATACAGCTTCAACACATTCAGATTTTTCTTTTACAGCTATTTTCACATTTTGATCACAGTTTGCTTTTTAAACTGACTCTTTCTTGCTTTCCAAATTCTGCAGTTTGCTTTAAGTTGGTCTGGCTTTTTCTAGACAAAACATTCCTGAGTTTCCCTTACATTGCTCTCATACTTAGGAAAGTCCTGTGTCTTTAATGCTGTTCTGCTTTAGATTCATTACTGCTGCTTACTTTCTGCGTTTTTTGCTTAAATTCATATACAAGCTTGCCTTTGACATACTCTAGTGTAAGCTTATCATCTGGCCGTGCATCTAATGCAGTGACAAGTGTGTCATAACTTTCTGGAAGACCACTTAATAGTAGTGCAGCAACATTAAAGTCTTTAATTTCTTCTCCAATACCCCTGAGACGCTTCACAATCTCTAGGTGTTTGTTATATAGTCCTGCATATTCTGGCCATCACTTATCTTAGACTGGTACAGCTTTCTCATGAGATAAAGCTTATTGCTGAGATTTGATCTTTTATGCACTTTCTGTAACTCATCCCACATCTCCTTTGCAGTTGCACACTTGCATATGTGCACAATCTTATCACCATTTACACTGAGGGAGATAGTGCTTTCTGCTTTCTGATCCTTCTCTACCCAGTCATCTGGTAATGGATGAGGCACGTGCTCCTATGTGTATTTCCACATACCTTCTCTTATGAGCAGCATCTGTCTGACCCACAAGGGTCTGGGGTACTAAGGTCTCAGGCGTTTGGGTACGGTGGATGTCACGAATGGTCGGTGCTCAAGCCTGTGCCCTTGCGGTGACAACAAAAAGGGGTATTTACAGGGATAAGAGTTTATAGAAATCGTGATGCAACCTGTAGATCCGGTGATGTCACCAGCGCTGCTGAAGCCTCCGGGATGATGGATGGCAGCAAGTTGTTGTGGCTATCTACAAGAAGAACGGTGTCCCCAGAGCTGTGTAGGTTTGATGGTGGAATAGGGTAGCACAGTAGGAATGGGGCAGCGCAGTCTCTGCTTCGCAGTGCAGAATTATCTCTGTTCACCAAGAAGAAACACAGACACTTGTTCACTCTGTACAGGTACTTTACTCTGATAATCTGCAGTTTACAGGGTGTGTGGCAGCTAGGGTAGTGGACCAGGTGGTCCTAGTAGTAGGCAATGTCCCTCTGTACTCCAGTGATGTTCCTTCTCTATCTCTTTCTCTGTCCTTCCTCTGGCTCTCCTTCCTCACGCTGCCCTGCACAAATACCGCTTGTTAGAACCAGGCCTGTTGGGTGATATGAGGATCCTTCTCTCTCTAAGGGTACCATGACACCTGGACATAGCGCTGGCGATTTCACAGGTGACCTGAGGCGTGGCCTGTCGCCAGTGACATCGCCAATGCTCACCCAATGTAAATGGGCGACGGCGACACATCCGAGTGGTCGCCTAGTTTCACATCAGAGCTCTGAAGCCAGGCGACCATTCTTGGGCGATGTGTGCTGATTGCCCTGTGTAACGTCTCATGAGCAATGTCAAGGGCTTATAACATTCTGGTAGTGTTTCAGGGCGTATTTACTAGCTCTGCCGGTCTGCATGGATTGGTGGCAGCTCCAGTGTTACAATTGGTCGTCTTGTTGCTCGGCGCCATATTTGATGTGTGTGCGTCCAAAGGCACCTCTAATTTTGACAGCTGTGGTTTTTTTCATGGTGGCAGTCAGCATGTGCGAAGGGCAACAATGTGTGTTAACATCAACGCAATTACATGACAACTAATGTGTGCATCAGAGCGCTGTAGTGGCAGCCTTCCTGTTTAAAGTATATGACGCACAAGCATACAGTGAACCTGTGGCTTTTGCCCCTCTGGGACCCGTCAACATGTGACATATCTCCCGTGCGTTCATTCGCCAGAACGTTGTCAATCTTTCGGCGCCGCCTTCCTGGTGCTTTCCCTTCCCCTGCAGAATAGGAAAATGGCAGCGCCCAGGCGAGCTGCAGTGTGGGGGGAGCCTGAGCTCCTTATTCTCATTGATATATGTGACACCAGGGATTAACTGGTGTCAGAGCAGCACACCCATCCACCCTCCACAAGCAGGCTGTCCTGATGAGGGTGAAGAGGCAGTTGAAGAGGAAGGTTGGGTGTTGTGCGCACCCCAAAACAGATCTGCAAGAAGATCGCAGATCTGAAATATAAAATGCCTGGAACTCATCACCCAACTGCGTGCCAGGATTGCCCAGATGAGTGGTGAGTAGCATGACAACATACACATACCCTTCTGTGTAAAGAAAGACATATGAAGGCCAGCACATGCCACTGTACACCCCAACATATATAGGGGCAATGTATGTGAGAGCTTCTTCATGACTCTGCAGCTGCAGGATCATTTTCCTGCTTCATTCCACATACACCCTATATTCCCCTCTAACCTATATGTCTACTTTACCTATCCACATATTGTCAGATGTTGACCATACCCACATATTACATTATGTTGGCCTATCCTGCCCTTCTTTTCCATCGCACTCAACCTGACCTAATGAACTGCAAACAGCACTGTTGTAATAAGTCCCCACATAACTGGCCATGTTGTTATTGTGACAAAGTATGTTGTTGCCTCAACAGGTAGGGACAGAAGCCCTGAGCATTCCCCATCCCCTGTGGGAGGAGCACCACAGCAGGGTCCCAACCAGGTGTCACACCCACAGTCCTAGGCCATCAGGCTCAGAAGGAACCCAAGGCCTGCACCCACCCCTCCCTTGGAAGGAGAGATGTCCAGTGGTGGGAGTACTGCACAGTGGTCCCCTGACGAGCCTACAAACGGCCAAGAAGGTGGATGTAATGCCAATATTACTCATATATACTGTGCACTATATCTGTATTTCAGGTTTTTTAGCAATTAATTGGAATGTCGGGACTTTGGTTATGGGCCAATACCAATACACATATGCTGATCTCATTACAGATGACCCAAGCCAAGCGGTGGACTGGGCAATAAGCCCCTCACCATCCTCACCCCCCCAAATAGTGGGTTCACAGCCCCCTGGTAAGTGCAAACACTTCTATAAGAAAACACACCTGTCCTAAACATGTTGCTGATGTTGATGTTTTGTATACTCTGTAGGTGGCCATCCCTGCAGGACCTGGAGGCGGCCCATGAAGAAGGGCGTTGAAGCTGTCCCAATTGGCCCATCTCATTGACCGTACAAGGGGCCCATACCACCTCTGCCCCTCAAAAAGGCCAGCCTCATACGCACGTGTGATGTGGGTTTTTAAAATGTTACCCATTTTTTTTGGATTTTTCAAAAGACTTTGTGGTTTTATGGACCCTGTTGGTCCAGTGTTTAAATAAACAATACTGTTTTTAAAACCATGGCCCCTTGTTACTTGTTTTTTTTTAATGAATGTATAAGTTTAATATTTGTATTACCCAATTATTACTCGGTTCACGACACAGTCACTTTTTGCCCTGTGTTATTGCCCACGAAATGCGTCCTAGCTAAAAATGCTGCGACCACACACGATGGTGACTAAATGCACGACTCATAGGCACATGCATGCTACATTTAACTGGCCCAAGGACAAGACTTTTAATGAATATGTGGTGTTTTTTTGTTTGCAACACAACTCACACACAGACATCAAGTGGTGTCAATCACAATATAATGTAACACCATATCTGAGACACACATAATCAACGCCCAATTCGACTAATGAGGTGGTCTGTTATTAGCCAAGCGGCACACCATGAACATAATCGCCCACTCTTGGTCGACGCGCAGCGCATTTTCGTTGTTCGTCCCCGCCAATGCATCTCGCTGAGTTGTAGCCCCAGATTGTAAAGCGAGCATCGCACATGCAGGCTTACACGCAAAAATCGTGCGCGCGCATGTGCGTCGCCTGTGGAATCGCCGGTGATATGTCCAGGGTGACGGTACCCTTAGAGGTGCTCAACCCGGTTTGGTGCTTCTGGTGGGGACCGTGCGTAGGTCGGGCTGGATCGTGCTCCTATGAAGTTTTCGATCATACTGGAATTTGCGGCTCAGTGATTGTCCTCTGCACCTACTTCGGAGCCGGTACCCTGTTTCGGACTGGGCCAGGAGTATATTCTGTCTGGCCACCAGGTTGAGGTGCCCTCCCGTTACTTCCTCTCTTTACTGACTCTGCTGTCTTGTCCTACTGCTGTCCTACTTCTCACTGACTAATAGGCTGACTGACTGTTTCTTGCTCTTTCCCCACTCACTACATAACCTAGCTCTCCTCCCACCGGACTGGTTACCTTGGTTTTGGGTTGTGTGATTGATCCCCCCTCACTAGGTATGTGTGTGTGGTTGTAGAGCTTCAGGCTTCTATTACCCCCTACCAGGACAAAGCATACTGCACCTTTTGTTAGGGGTGCAGTACCCTTTTGTAGCGCGCTGACTAGCGGGGCGCTAACATCTTCACCTTGTATTTGCAGTGATCCTTGCTTGTGGACATCTTCTCTGATGCTCTGCTGCTTTTGCTTCTGTTGCTGTATTAATCTTCTGTGTGACTCTGTGCTCTGTGTCACTCCTGGGGTTCTGTATCACGCTGGAGTTCCGTGTCAGTTCCTTAGTTAATTGTATAGCAAGTATTCACACACCAGGACATCCACAGACAGTTTAAACTCAGCCTGCACTGAATTGTAGGGAAGACCAGGAGAAACAATGCTGTTTTCTTCCAAAATCTTGTATTGGTTACAATGCAGCAGCAGGTAGAAAGGGGTAATCTGTACAGGATAGAACACATGCGTCTTGAGTAATGGCTTCTGCGGACTAAAACTGGGAAGAAGGGAGGAGTAACCTAATTCAAGCCCATCTACTGGAGGGACATAGGGTCAATCTTCACACAGTCTTAATTCTGCCTAGCAACAACAAAGAAATTCGCTGATAGGAGGAAAATACATAATGAAAGACAATACTTATAAAAGGATGTTCCCATTCGTGGTACACAACAAGTAGGAAATTAACTTTGTATTGATGGCAGGTGGCTCAGTGGTTAGCACTGGGTTCAAATTCTACCAAGGACAACATCTGCAAGGAGTTTGTATGGGTTTCCTCCCACACTCCAAAAACATACAGATAGGGAATTTAGATTGTGAGCCCCCAATGAGGGCCGTGTTGTTGATGCATGTAAAGTGCTGTGGAATTAATGGGGCTACACAAGTGAATAAATGTTATTAGTATATTCCTCGAAACAGTATTCTATTTTCAGTCATGGAGGTGGTGCTAGCACATATTCATTCACTGCTCTGTGTATAGAGAGTAGCAGCTATAACCCTGACCTGCACTGAATGACAGCCGGTCAGCATTAGTGGAAGCTGTCAGTCAATGCAGGGGGCACGTTTACAGCCACCGCTCTCCATACATAAAGTAGTGACTGAACATGCTCCTATGACTGAAACTGGAACATGGCCAGGAGGATTAAAGTTAATTTCTTCCTGTAGTGAGATTTAATGTGCAGGTGCTGGGCAGGTTCACAATGCTAATAACCTGCAGATTAACCCCATATCTGCAGGATTATAGCATTTTTCCTCCTAACAGGTTCAATTTAAATGGTATTGGTGGTCACTAAGGGGTTAAGAGATGACCGCCTTTTAATGAATTAGGCACATCTTACAATTGCTGTGTGCCACTGCCAAAACTGTTCAGAGCACATTCCTGTAGTAATGTACCCCAGTACAGTAGTAAATATTGCGATGAATTTGACTGTCGGGTCTTTTTCAACATTTCAATTTCATTAATGCCTGTAAATTCTGTGATTTTCAGAATACCACAGCTTGTGAGAATTGTACCCTGACAGAACATCACAATTGTATACATCACTGTTCATTCTTATTATGTGGAATGAAATGTATGCCAGGATGGCAGGATACATTGTAGATACACAGCTGTAACTGTGAATGATCAAAACTAATCTTAAAATGTCATCCAATTTATTGTTGGTTAAAAAAAAAAACAGAGATATGTGTACTATTCAGTGACTTTATAATGGAAATTGTGTTTTTATATTAACCAAATTCTTTAGAACTGTGTGGTAAACCTCAGCATTCAATAGGAATTACTGAATCAATTTAAGCTCAATTCTGCCACCTAGGGGCATAATATAAAAATGACAGAGTGGATACATAGTACAAATCAGTCTGTGCAGGTCGATCTATAAATTCTTAATTCTTGACTACACAGTTTATACACTGCCTTACAAAGTATTCATACGCTATAAACTTTTTCATAATACACCCACAAGCTTAAATGTGTTTTATTGTGATTTTATCTGATATACCAACACAAAGTAGCAAGAATTCTGGATGTAATTTTTAAAACATTTACCGTAGTTGATTTCTCTCAGTGGGAGAGACAAGATAACAATCTTGTAGTTGTGATACTTTTTAATGGCTAACAAAAATAAAATAAGTGATGTTACAAGGCGAGCTTTCGAGACGTCTTAGGTCCCTTCATCAGGCATGGTATGACAAAATATTGAAAGAAACAAAATATATACATGCTAGAATGAATGGACATTTAATTAAATAAGCAAAAAAGAGCCTGGACATTTAACTAAATAAACAAAATAGCCTGGAGAGTGTCCTCAATAAGGCAGGCTTAGTGATGTGTACGTTTTTATGACACTAATTTATAAGAAAACCTGGTGTCTTAAGACTTCAATGTCTTTGAATAACAGTCTTCAGATGTTATAATGAGCCATAAAACTATCACTTTGGTTTAATCCATCCTGGATAGAGTCAAATGTTCTATATGCCAACCTCTTCATGGCTAAATTGGAAAATGACTTTTTAGCCTCCTGCCCTATCAAACCTTTGGCATACTTTTGTTTCATTGATAGAAAAAAACAGATATTGCGCCACACTGCAACTGGAGGAAATTAATACGCGGTTTTACTATGTGTGCACTAACCTTAACTGGTTGTGCAACTCCCCGACAAACCAGACTGATGGCTTAAAATGGGTCACCGTGTGACAGGGTCCAATGTTCCCTCCTCCTTTGATACTCCGGGCCTGAGGGTCGGCTCCTTAGTTCCTCCAGGGATGGTGGTGAGCTACTTCACTCCTCCACCCAAAGAGGCAGACTCGATGCAATGGCTTCCGTCCAAGCTCCACACTGTGTATCGGTTGATCATTCAAGGGTGGGTCATTATGACGTAATGCCAAGTCCTGTGGATCTTAGAGCAGCTCACACACCGCACTCCCAACAAGGGAGAAAGACATTAGCAAATAGAAAACAAGCGGTGTCAGAAATTTGGAGCGCTAAAGAAACCACGTATTGTTAATTATATTACCAATACTTTATTACATGAACAGCAGGGGTCCAGCATGCCACAACGCGTTTCGACGCACAGTTGCGTCTTTCTCAAGTGGATCCGCTTGAGAAAGACACAACTGTGCATTGAAACGCGTTGTGGCATACTGGACCCCTGCTGTTCATGTAATAAAGTATTGGTAATATAATTAACAATCCATGGTTTCTTTAGCGCTCCAAATTTCTGACACCGCTTGTTTTCTATTTGTTTCATTGATGGCATTTTAATAATCTGGATGGAGACTGAACATGAACTTCTAAAATTCCATGGTAACTTCAACAGATTTCATCCCATCATAAACCTGACACTGGACCACTCAAAAACATAAATCAACTTCCTGGATGCCACCATAAAAAATTTAAATGGTTCATTCCAGACATCGGTGTATCGTAAACCGATTGACCGTCCCACATAACTCAGATGGGACAGTTTCCACCTGAAACACATTAATTAGTCCATTATCTACAGCCAGGCCCTCAAATATACCCATATTTGCTCCAACCCAGTGGAAAGAGATGAACACTTAAACCATCTGACAAAGACATTTTTAAACCAAAGCTACCACCCCACCTCCATTGAGGATCAGATCAGTAAAGCCACAAGGATCCCTAGAAGTCAAGCACTCCAATACAGAGAAAAAGAAGAGAACCATCGTGTTCCTCTGGTGGTGACCTAAAACCCACAGCTTGAGGTACTATGGAAAACTATGATGAGGGAGAAGGAAAGGTGAATAGTGCTTCACTGAAATACCTTTAAACCGTTCACAGCTGAATAGGATCGTCCAAATCCTCAGATAAATCAAGAAAAAATTCAGCCAAGCGATGTAATCTTCATTTTTTTTGTGAATTTATTTTTGCATTATGAAGAATAAAACATCAAAGGGGACAAGCTCCTAAACGCTGGACGCGTTTCGGTAACTCACCTTAGTCGTCAGTATGCTGATGAAGATTGCATCGCTTGGCTGGATTTTTTCTTGGACTATGGAAAACTGCCAGGAAACGTCACCACATCCTACACAAGGATGACTGACTAAAAATAATATTCAAAGACCCTCCCTTGCTGTGCTGCAGGCAGCCTCCCAATTTAAGAAACATCATGGTCCAAAGTTTGATGCCCTCGGATACACAAAGAGGAACTTATCTATGCAATGTGAAGAGCTGCAAGACCTGTGCTCACATAGAGACCAGAGACAGGATTCAGATCCCCAACACACAGCAGGATTATAAGATTCCTGGGACATTTATATGATCCACTTCCAATGTTATGTATTTAATTATGTGCATGATATGCCCAGTGGGGGCTTTTTACATAGGTGAGACTGGACAACGTCTTAGGGTACCTTTAAACGTCGCAACATTGCATGCAATTTCACTTGCAACTTACTGGTTGCAGTGAAATCATGGACATATTGTTCCATTTGTACATGGCAACAAAATGGAACAATGTGTCCATGATTTCACTGCAACCAGTAAGTTGCAAGTGAAATTGCATGCAATGTTGCGACGTGTAAAGGTACCCTAAGGGTATGTGCATATCAGTCGTTTCTGCATCTTTGCAGAACGACCGGGAACCGGTGGAGATTAGCAGAACTGAGTTTTCTGCACTTGCTAGTGTCCCTGGTTTTGTTAGCGTTTTGCTAACGATTTGCGATCGGGTTCCTAGCGGTCGTACAGCGTGTTCTTGGCGATTTCCCCGGCGTGTTCCTTAGCGATTTCCAGACTGGTCTTTGCTGCACTTGTTCAGCTGGACCCGCTGGAAAAACGCTGAAAAGAAGTCGCTTGCTCTATCTTTGACAGCCGGTCGGAAACCGGTGAATAAACTGAAATCGTCAAGACAAAAATCGTTGTAATGTACACAGCGTTTTCTAAACTCCATTGACTAGCATGTTAATCCTACCGGTGGGTAGGATTAACATAAATTAACATAAAACTCAGCGGGAACCGCCGACGGAAAGCGGTCAAAACCAGCCCACAAAACGACTGATGTGCACATACTCTAAGAGTGAGAATGAAGTCTCATCATCACACAATTACAGACAAAAGAATCCATCTTCCAGTAGCCAAGGACATAACATTGAAAATATGAAAGTTTTGGTTTTGAGGGGAAATTTCAAATCACAAATACATCGAAGGATCTGTGAATCCAAATTCATTAGAATATTTGACTCTGAGGATGTTTTAAACCAAAGTGATGATTTTATGGCTCATTATAACATCTGAAGAAAGTTATTCAAAGACATTGAAATCTTAAAACAACATGTTTTCTTATAAATTAGTGTCATAAAAACTTACACGTCACTAAGCCTGCCTTATTGAGGATACTCTCCAGGCTATTTTGTTTATTTAGTTAAATGTCCATTCATTCCAGTTGTTCATGTATATATTTTGAGTTTCTTTCAATATTTTGTCATGCCATGCCTGATGAAGGGACCTAAGACGTCTCGAAAGCTCGCCTTTGTAACATCACTTATTTTATTTTTGTAGGTATCGCAACTACAAAATTGTTATCTTGTTTCTCCCACTGAGAGCATTCAACATTTTCTCAACTGGCTAACATGGTACCCAAACTTTTTCTTCTAAAACATTTAGAAAACAATGTATGATTACCTTTACACACCTTCCTATTGTGTATTGGTATATCATATAAAATTCCAATAAAAGATATTTAAACTTTTGGGTGTAATGTGGAAAAATATGGGGAAAAAAATCATTATTTTTACTATTATTATTATTATTATTATTTCATTATTGTTAGTTTATGTGTTCACTCACATGTCCTTCTACAATTGTGTGCTACAATATATTAAAAAATGACTAGTATTGGATCACTTGTTGACTTTTATTGTGTATTTACGGGATATGAACACCTTTGGAGGCAATTGAAGTCAACTGAATATGGGGCTCCTTTCTGTTAAATCCTTTGAAGTCAGTTATTATGTTAGACCCACCATAGAAGGCAAAGACAGTTTAATGAAAGGTGAATAATAAGTAATTAAACTAGGAACACAAGTATTGTAAGGCCCCCTTCACATCCAGTTTTTTTGCGATCCGTGGCTATCCTTTGTAAAACTAATAGCCACGGATACCATCTGGCCCCCAAGTATCCCTATGGGCAAGGAAGGGCATGGATTGGTCCTATATGGCCATCCGATTGTGTCGAAATTGTCATGGATCCAATTGTGTCTGATTTTTTTATGCACCCAAAATCGAAGACTGCTCCAATTTTGGATGCAGCGGACCAAATTGGACAGAATCGGATCTGGCGCAGTCTTGCGGCAAATAACATGGGGCCTATGGGGCACGGATCCGGGAAAAAACAGGATAGTTTCCCGGATCCAATTTTACTGTACTGAGCATGCTCAGAACACCAAAACTGCTATGTTCCCGTGTAATTTCACTTTAGCAGTGTATGTAGATAGTGTATGTAGATACACTGCTAAAGTGAAATGAAAGAAAGCAATGGGTTAAAAAAAATGCTCACCTCTCCGGCAAATGTCCCACGATGCAAGGCATCCACCTCTGATGGCTGCAGGACTTTAATCAACTGACTGGGTGGGGTGGGGCAATCTGATGAGCTGATGTGTCACATGACAGCATCAGTTGAGCGGTTTAAACCGTCGTCTGCCAAGGCGATTTAAACTGCTTGGCTGATGCTGTCATGTGACGCATCAGCTTATCAGGTTGCCGCCCCACCCGGTCACCTGATTA